>CAOLHI010000372.1:600000-896318 GCA_948474755.1 Ctenosaura bakeri | reverse complement strand
GATTTTTTTCCTTTAAAGATATAATATTTAACCTGATATACAGATTATGCAGTGTACTTGAACAAATACCTTTGTACATTTTTAGTAGTATCCTGTTATTTATGTAATGTTGGAGATAATTATTATTATTATTATTATTATTATTATTATTATTATTATTATTTATATCCCGCCTCTCCCCATGGATCGAGGCAGTACTACAACAATACATTAAAAGCATTAAAACATAACCAATCCTCCCCACCCACCAACCCATCTAAAACCAACCCCCTAAAACACATTAACTACAATCAACTAACTATTAAAGAACAGGAGGACAGTTGGTGGGAGGCAGTGGAGTACTAGTCTGGGAAGGCCTGTCGGAAGAGAACAGTCTTGACTGCTTTTTTAAAGCAGTCAAGACTGGTAATATACCGGGTCTCCTCCGGCAGGCCATTTCATAACTTGGGAGCGATAGAAGAGAAGGTCCTCTGGGTAACCGCAGCCAACCTAGTTCTGACTGGCTGCAGTAAATTCCTCCCAGAGGACCTTAGTGTGCGGGGCGGATTATATGGGAGAAGGCGATCCTGCAGGTAGGCTGGCCCCAAGCCATAAAGGGCTTTAAAGGTAAGAACCAACACCTTGTACTGTGCCCGGAAACTAATAGGCAGCCAATGTGAAGACTTCAGAATTGGTGTTATGTGGTCAGTTTTAGGTCTACCGTCGACCAACCTGGCTGCCACATTCTGAACTAATTGAAGTTTCTGGACTAAGCACATGGGTAGCCCTATGTAGAGCGCATTGCAGAAGTCAAGCCGTGAAGTTACCAGCGCATTCACCACTGTTTTTAGATGTTCCAGCTCCAGGAAGGGGCGCAGCTGGCATATCAGCCGGAGCTGATAGCAGACACTCCTGGCCGCCACATCAATTTGAGCTGTCATCTGAAGTGGCGAGTCCAGGAGCACCCCCAAGCTGCAAACACAGTCTTTCAGGGGAAGTGTAACCCCGTCTAGAACAGGTTGACAGACCTCCATACCTGGGCTAGGGCTCTTAACAGCGAGTACCTCCGTCTTATCTGGATTCAGCTTCAGTCTGTTTTTCCTCATCCAGTCCATTACTGCTTCAAGGCATTCGTTTAGAGGCGAGATGCCACCCTTCGTTGATGCTATTATCCGAGGCATGGAGAGATATATCTGGGTGTCATCAGCATACTGATAGCACCTTGCTCCATGTCTCCTGATGATCTCTCCCAGCGGTTTCATGTAGATGTTAAATAGCATTGGGGACAGGACGGCGCCCTGAGGGACGCCAGATTTAAGCTCCTTTTTCGAGGAGCAGCTGTCCCCAGGCATCACCATCTGGTATCTACCTGAGAGATAGGACCGGAACCACTTAAGTGCAGTGCCCCCAATCCCCAGCACTCTCAGGCATTCCAGAAGGATACCATGGTCTATGGTATCGAAAGCCGCTGAGAGGTCCAAGAGTACCAGCAGGGTCACGCTTCCCCTGTCAATACCTAGGCGAAGATCATCCACTAAGGCGACCATGGCAGTCTCAACTCCATATCCTGCCCTGAAGCCAGTTCGAAATGGATCTAGATAATCTGTTTCATCCAAGACAGCTTGGAGCTGAAGACCAACAGCCCTCTCGATCACCTTGCTTAAAAATGGAAGATGGGAGACTGGTCTATAATTATTCATATGCAGGGGATCTAGGGAGGGCTTTTTTTAGAAGCAGCCGTATAATCGCTTCTTTTAAACAAGCTGGAAAATTGCCTTCCCTGAAGGATTCGTTAATAATATATCTTAAATGAGTCTTAATTGCAACTCCTCCCTGGACGACCAGCCATGAAGGGCAGGGATCAAGAGGGCAAGTTGTCTTTCTTATATTTCCAAGGAGCTTGTCTACATCCTCGGTACTCACTGACTGAAACTGATCCAGTATAATCCTGTTCACGGAGTTGCTGGACACTCCATTTGTAACCTCTGCTATAACACCGGCATCCAAGTTGGCTCTTATCTGAGAGATTTTATCTGCTAAATGATTATTCAAAGCATCACAGCAAGCTACACTAGGTTCTAACAGTGAGTTCAGGGGAGTGGGTAACTGAGTCAGATCCCTTACCACCCTGAACGGCTCTGCTGGACGAAAGTCGCAGACGCAATACGTGCAGAGAGGAAAGTCTTCTTCGCTGCATCTATTGCCACTCCATAGGAATGAAGGAATTCTCTATAGCATGTCCTGTCAGATAAGAGTCCAGATTTCTGCCAGTTGCACTCTAGTCGTTGTCCGACCTGCTTCATATTCCTGAGTTCTACTGTATACCAAGGATTAGATCTTCATAGTGTGTACATGAAAATATATCCAATGATAATCCAGTGGAAGTCATGAGCAAGAACTGAAGATATGTTTGGGGAGATAGGTTTGAAGATATGTTTGTGGGATTGTATGGATGAATGTGCGAAACAAGACTTCTTTCCTTTTTATTGTGTTCAAAATTAATTAAAATATTTTTTTTAAAAAAAGAATCATCCCTTTTCTTTCCATGTTATTTCTGTCTCTCAAACCAAATTTTCATTAAAGAAGAAATGTCTAGGAACACATCTACTTAGTTAACTGAGGTATACCTGCGAAGGTATTGCCCTGGGGTAGACAGTTTATACTTATGGACATCTAAGCAGCTTGTCTATATTTTTTGTTAAAATCTTAGTGTCTTAGCTTTCCTTCTGCCATTATTAAAAAATGGGCTGCAGAACTGGCCAAAAATTCATGAGTTTTCATCTCAGGAGACAATTAAATCTGATCCCTAAGTCTAAGATGAGGTGCATTTTAACTTTCATTTTAATAAGACAGCTCTGCTTTTAGGCAGTAAAACATGTTCTTATTTGATTCCTAGGCTGAATGCAGAACAGTAACAACTCTGGCATAGAGATCACACATTTGTCATCCAAACCATAAGATACCTGAAAATGCGGTGATTGATGCGTAGCAAAATAATAAAACCAGGTTGTCTGTGTTTCACTTCATAGAATTCCTAAGTGCATACATCAAATAATATTAAATTTATTCAAGTAAATTTAGTATATTAACAGTTACAGCATAACCTTTATGTGTAAACAAGGTTTTCCCCCCATTCCATGTCTTGATCATTATTAACTTCCATTATACACTTAGGCTAGGTAACAAAAGAGGCAGAAATGCTACCTCAGATGACATCTGGGTTGGCCTTTCTTTAAGGGGTTTGGGGTGGGAAGGCAGCTTTAAAAATTACTATACATGTTTTCTAAGAAAATATTGAAAATTTGGTGTTTTGTCTTTTTTATGGTTTGGCTATAATTTGGCTATTTATAGTTTGTCTTTTTTCCTCTACTTTTGTATAGGAAAGCAATGATTACAAGTTGTTCCAGAGGATGAACAAACTATGTAGATTTTTTGCCAATTCCCTGATGCACTACACCAAGGTAAGAGCTGGAACATCTGGGTTCCCCACCAATTTGCATGTTTGAGATGGAGCAGACAGTGGCAGCCATTTTTAATAGGCACAAAGAGGGGCACATACAGTACGCCCTTATTAAAAATGGGCACACCAAAGGCAAGGTGAGGCTTATACAGTAAGCCAGTGGTTCTTAATCTGTGGTCCACAGACCCCCAGGGAACCATCATGTCCTCACAGGGGGTCCACAAAGGCTTGAAGAAATGTTATGAACTTTTACAGTTAAAATAGAAAAGCAGGCAAGCAGATGGATGATCATACATTGATCTCAAAGACAGGAATCTTTTGCTGGTGATAGACATCATATGCATAAAGTTTTATTATAATATCTCAAACATTCAAAAGTATGAAAACAACTGTTTCATAGCAAAAAAAGCATACCCAGAACTTGCTACTTCTGCATGCATTGAGAACATACAAGTGAATGATGCTGAGTAGCTGAGAGAAAGCACATGATATTTCTTGCTACTGTGTTTAAACCTAAATCTTGATGGGCTACAGTGACAAAATATACTTGAAAGGATGTATGGTAAATAAAAAGTTAAGGACTGTTGCAATAAGCCCCTATTAAGAATGGCCACTACTATTCCAGTCCACCTGAAAAGACCAAAATGGTACGTATGCTGCATTCTTTTGGCTCCCCCATGTTGCTGCTGAATGCCACTTGGGCCAAAAAATAAGGTGGGGAAGGTTGCCTTTTTTCCCTACAGTTTGGACAAGAGATAAGTAGTGGGATTGAGAGCACTGCTTCCACATCCTGCCACGTAAAGAGGAGCTTCTCATCTCTGCCTCTTGTCACTGCCTTCACACTGATCCCTAATAGATGCAGGTTGTTTTCTTTGTTCTTTCTCTCCCCCACTCATCTGTATTTGTATAGATGTAGACATTTTAAGATCAGCGATGCAATTTACAACCCTTCCTAACTGTAACTCCTTAAATAAACAGAGCATCTCCTTCTCTTTAGCTCTTCCTGTGTTCCCTCTATGCCACAAAGGTTTACCCTTGACTTATCCACAGGTCATAGCAAAATCCATAATTTTGGCTCCAAAACCTGCCTGCCACTTATACATGAGGTCAACTTAGACACGAGTACATGTGGTATTACAACATAATCATATATGTTTCCTAAAGTTTTGAAGAGATGGGACAAGTGAATCTCAGTGAGCTGCAAGGGGGAAAGTGATGTTTGCTACACTTGGACTCTGTGGTTTGGCTAGGAAGGACTCTGGGCAAACCTTCAGTTTACACAAGAGAATAAAAGGTAATGAAGATGTAGGTTTGAGATAATCAATTTAAATTAAAATATTTGGCATTTTTGGCTTCATAGGAGTTTACTCCTTTCCTGGTAGACTCTTGCTCTCAGATTCATCAGACGTACCTTCAAATACACAGGTAAGTGAAACACATATGGTAATAAATTTGGTTTCAAAGCAGGATGATCACCTTAGCTATGGCTATTTCCATACACCACTGCTATAGTGTTATTATTCCACTTTATTTATTTGTTTGTTTGTTTGTTTGTTTGTATCCCGCCTCTCCATATGGATCGAGGCGGCAAACAACTTACAAATAGCATGTATTTCGAAACATTTCTATACATGCCCCCAACAAGCTGGGTACTCATTTTACCGACCTGCGAAAGGATGGAAGGCTGGGTCAACCTTGGAGCCGGGCAGGATCGAACTCACAGCCTTGTGGCTTGCAGTACTGGCATTTAACCACTGCACCACCACGGCTCCTTTCAACATCCTATGGAATCCTGGGCTTTGCAGTTCAGAGGGGGGCATTCTGAGCTGGAGAGCTCTTGGGCCTCAGTAAACTACAAATCCCAGAATTCCACAGGATGTTGAAAGTGGAATCATAGCACTACAACAGCGTAGTGCAGAAATAACCTATGTTTCCTGAGTTTTGAAGTAGTTTGAAAGCTAACTTTCTGGCATTTTGGACAGGAAAGTATCTTGATCAGAAACCTTTTCTGTTTCTGGAATTGCCCCATTATCTTCATTATCAAGGAGACATAGCTCTAATACTATATGATCTCTCTATATGCATGCATGCTTCGGCTGTAACTGCGCATGGGACATCCTCTAGCAACGTGAGGTCTTTTTGTATTAATTACCAAGTAATGTCTAATCCAAAGTTTGAAGATGCTCCCTAGCATGCCAGAGCTGTGTTCACAAACTATCCACAGAGCTGCAGAAACCATTCTTGCCCTTTTATTGTTCTCAGATGTGCCTATTAGTTAAGAGGGGTACATGCAACTTAGAGTACCGTCTTAATTTCTGCAAGCTCTAGAGAAAAGGCAGAATATAGGGAAATTAAATAATGAAAATAATAGGAAACAGTTCTCACTTGCATTCAACACACAACATACATATCAGACAAATTTTTTTCAGCTAGTTTTGGAACCCCTGACATGCATGCTACCAGGGAATTTTCTTCACTTTTATACTTCATCCTTTTGCCAGATAATAGATCACTTGAAGAACTCAGGAATTTGAACGGCAATTTTGTTACGTATATTTCAGTGAAGAATAATTGAGAGAATGTTATCTGTCATTTATTTATTAGTAGATTTGTCTTTGATGGTTTAGAAAGGAACATAGCTTTCATATTTTCAAGGACTGGAAAATTCTAGAGTGTAAAATTTTAGACTGCAAACATAAATGCAGGAGATGTCTTGTCTATTCTTAACTGATATATTAGCTGCTCTGAGAATCTTTCCAAAGGGCAGAAATGGTATAAATAAAAATACAGGAAAAGAACCTAAACCACTGAAAGATTCTGAATAGAATAAGATTTCTTTTGGGATTTTGTTTGGGGAGTGGGGGTTTCAATATGGTGGCCAGCACTGGCTCCAACCAAGGTGAAATATACACATTTTCATATTTTATGCTTACTTTAACCTTGGTTTTAAGTGTGCAAAGAAAGAAAAAGGATAAAAGGCCACTGCTGTCAATATTTGTGCGATACACTCTAAATAATAGAAATAAAAAGCATTATAAAATTAATGTTACATATTCAATTCAATATTTTTATTTCGCCCACCAGTTCATAGTACAGAGAAGTTATGGCTGTTACTTGATACAAATAAGATCTATTAATTTAGAGCACCTTGCTTTGCAAAATAATTCTATAGTGTGTATTAGAATTAAACTAAATCCAAAGGCATGCTGTTCATAATTGTTATTGGAAGCAACTGTTAGTGTTCTCATTTGCTGTGCATTTATTCTTTAAACCATAAGATGGCAACAGTGTTTCAGTTTATCTACTTTTTGGAGAAGAAAGACTTTGGATTGTGAATACTTATCAGTGAAAGAGGGATATGCCAGAAGCATTAAAAGAACCAGTTATGAGACCCTTGCTCACATGGATAACTTCCAGGCAATCTTCAATTTCTTATTCTTGAGCAAAGGGCTTTATTGAGTTGTGGCTAGATATTACCATTCCATGGATAACTGTGCCTCACCTCATCTTTCCAGGAGAAGTTGAAGTTGAAATGCCACTTTAGAGCTAGGAAGTGTGCCTTGCCACTAATCCTGCTTTAGGCTCAACTGAGAATGCTGGATGTAGCAACAGAGTGTTTTGATTTGAATTTTATGAACTCATCCTTAGTGTTGTTCATAATGCAGGTGGTAATGAGATACTACATATTCTTTCCTGACAGCAAGTTTCCTCCAAGTCTTCATGCTCCAGTTATTTCCAAAGCTCATCGGGATGAAATAGCAAGTGGATTCCTAATGACATTGGACTCTCTTCTCAGTTTGCTGGTTTCATTTAGGCCGTTCCTTGAAGTGGTGTTAAGTAAGACGCCAGGTATGCTCTGATTGTCTGCACTACATTCTCTTGTGTGAGAGAAGTAAGTATGTTGCTAGGATCCCATAATTTTGCCTGGCCTTAGTAGCCTTTGGTAGCTGTTTTTTAGGGGCCCACTGTAATCATGTGTACAATGAAGGTGCAAAACACATTGAGCTTAACAAAGTCTCTCCTGCCACTTTATAATGTCACCTTTCTGGTGACCAGTTAGATGATCTTACAAAGAATCAATACCACTTCAAAATGCTGTCGGTTTTCATATATTTTTTTTATAATGCTAGGGCACACGGAAGAGAAGAATAGATATTTCACTTTCCATTTTTTATAAATAGCCTCAATAAAGAGTTGGAAATATTAAAATATTAAAACCAGTCTGCATCTTGCATGTTAAAAATGATTTAAATAAGCACTTCTCAAGAGCTTTTTCTGAACAATTGACTGCTACTGCTTATTCATTCTCCAAATAGATTATTTATGCCAATGGAAGGAGGAGATATTTTGGAGTAGGGGAGATGAATCGCTATTGCCATTGATGGGGTGGGGAGAACCCCAGTGAAGGAACAGTGGAATCATAAGAGACTACAAGGTCCAGCCCCTGCTGTGCAGGAATACACAGATAAAGAACGCTTGAGAGATTGTCATCCAATCTTTTTTAAAAACCTCCGAAGAAGGAGAATCCACCAACCTCAAGGCAGTCTGTTCCACTGTCAAACACTCATACCATGAGGAAGTTCTTCTTAATGTTTAGCTGTAATCCTTTTTTCTTCTAATTTGAATCCATTGGTTAGTGTACTAGTTTCTCGAGCAGCTTGCTCCATCTACATGAAATCCCTTCACATATTTAAAGGTGGTTGCTATATCACTTCTCCATCTTCTCTTCATCATGCTAAATTTGGATTGGGAGTGGTGATCAAAATGTTTGAGGAACACTAGTTAACATCATGTGATTTTTGAAAAGTATTTTAAAGCAGTACCTTTCTGTGAATGATTACACTGAAGCCAATGCAAATATTCTCATTTAAAGAAGCAGACCTTCAGATTTCTGCTTACAATTGTGTTAATGAAATCCAAGATAAGTGTATTATGGTGCTATAAGATATGAATTCTAGGATCTCTGGTTTGGGTTCCTATATTCATTCATCTATAAGGACATGAGCGCTCTGTACAAATACAAACTAGTTTGTAAAATAAAATATTCTTTTTAAAAAATTAACTCCAGATCTTTCTCCTGAACTGCACTTTCCACAATGTCGACTTCTGCTTTCTGTGATGGATACATTGCCATCTCAGCCCCAGGATGTGCAAGCCATTTGGAACACAGGAAGTCAGTTCCCAGAAGAGATTCCCAGGTAATTCCATGCTATTGCAAGATTTATTTGATTTGACATCCTCTTTGTTGACAAGCTGAATGCCTGTGTTGCCTTGAAAGTACTTTGTTAAAATGGGTATCCCAGTCTGTTTAGCACTGTTTTCTTGGAGGAAAAGACTGAGGCAAAGTAGAAGTTAAAGAGTTTGGCTTTCTCTCTGTCTCCTGTTGCCATTTCTCCATCTTCGATACTCAGTGGCCCTACCATTTCCTTATTCCTCTTCTTGTTTCGGACATATCAACAAACCCATTTTTATTATTTTTAACCTCTCTAGCAAGCTTCTGCTCATTCTGAGCTTTAGTTTTTCTGACCTTCCACTTACAGCTGCTGGCTGTTTTTGTATTCCTCTTTGGTGATTTTCCACTTCTTCCATTTCTAATACATGTCCCTTTTAAATTTCAGCTTATCTGAAAGTTCTTTGTACATCCACCCTGGTTCCTTTAGACACCTCCCACTTTTCTACCTCATTGGAGTTGTTTTCAATAGCGCTTCCAGTATTTCACCTTTAAGAAACTTCTGTGCATCATGAACATCCTTACTTGTGAGCATTTTAGACCATGGGATCTCACCCAGTATTCTGGAAATCTGGGAGTGTCTGACTACATGTGGGTTCTCTTTTCCTCTGTATAATAAATCTCAAGAGGGCATGGACAGTCTCATCCAAGGATCCCTCTACTATCATCCAATTTGACTAGTCTATCTCTGTTGGTTAAGATCAAATCCAAAATAGCTGATCCGCCTTTTTCCCTTCTCCACCTTCTGGACAATGAAATTGTCTGCAAAGTTAGAGAGGAATCTGTTGGTCCTTATATTCTTGGAACAGTGTGACTTCCAACAAATAGCAGGATGGTTGAAGCCTCCCATTACTGCTACCATATCTACTTGACTATCAAGTCAAAATTTTAGTCAAAAAATCAAGTTTAAAAACCTGGGTCAACTTAACCACAAGTTAGTGCTGCTCCATAAGATTTGAACTTGCCAAAAAGGAGTTTCAGGAGGTCCCTGAAAAATCATTCAGACTTCTGGGGAGCTTATGCTACTGGGGTCGGGGTCAGGGTCAAGGTCAAGGTCGAGGTCAAGGGAGCAGCTTGTCACAAATTACTCCTGGCTTGAGTTGCTCTAAAGCCGTTATGATTCTCTCAAACTGGGAGAAGTTTATCAATATTTTAGCTTATAACAATCTATTGAGAGGTTGGAAATCAAACCAGTCTTAACCCTTGTAATGTTGTGTAGTTTTTGTTGTTTTGTGCTTAGTGTTGTTAGTTTAGTCAGTGTGCTTTTTGAATTATCCTAACTTGTCCTGAACCATTGTGTAGGCCTAGGTGGTTCTGTCACTTTTGTATGGTACAAACTATCACCAAATTATACTGCTGATATCTCTAGTTTCAGAATATTTTCTAGGTAGCACATGAGCATGGTGTTAAGTTTTGGTGGCTCTTGGTATCTTACCATCTGTTGAATATGTGTGTTTAACAGAAATGCTTTTAAAGGTCATATTACTACCTGATTTTTTTTTCTTCCTTCCCTTTATTGAGCACAAATAGTTGTTTTATTTTATATTATCATAATTATTGGCTACCCATGTTGAAATGCATGATGGGTAGCTGCAATGATCTGGTCATCTAGTGATCAGAAAGTAACAGTACTGTTCTGTTTCTTTGCAGAATGCCCTTGCTTGCAGCTCTTTTTCATACTCTTCAGCAATGCTCTGGCGAGCTTTCGCTTCCTGTCTTTTTTCCAGGAATGACAGAAACAGGGCAAGATGAAGGTCCTATCACCTTTTACCACTATGTGTGCATCCATCTGTGCACCTTTATTACAATGCTCTCTGCATCATATTTTCATCTACTGGTAAGGAAGAGTCTTGTAGGCTATGACTGATCTGCCGATTTCAAACAGCTGGGCGAGACCGAGGTTTTAAACCAAGATTTCAGTTCATCAGATATAGCTGGGTCATTCCTGATAGATGCATTTGGAGACACCAAATTAATCAAGAAATGTAAATTACTGGAAGAAAACACACTGATCTTGTTCGATATGCTTTATTCTGTGTGAATTCAAAGACATAGCCATGTTAGTCTGGATCAGTATGCAAAGGGATGTTATAGCACCTTTGAGAATAACTGAGAGAAAAAAGTTGGTAGCATATGCTTTCATAGATTTAAGTCTGCTTCATTAGATATGTGGAGTGAAGTGTCTTGGAACAGACCTTTATGAGCAGGCTGTATGTGTGAATTGCAATAGAAATACAAACTGTGGGTATGATGATGAGATGACAAGTTCAGTTTTAACAATTGTCATTGGGGAACAAAGGCAGGAGGAAAAAGGTTGCCTAAAGCCAAGGCAACTATATGAATGGTGAAGGGGGTTAACAATAAGTGGAAGCCCTCACAGTTGATAGCTGGCGAGGGATTAGTGGAAAACCTCCCAACATCATTTTGCAGATAAATCTTTTCAGCTCCTTAGACAATGGTACTGTGTAAATTGGACCTGGCCTTACAGAATCTGAAACTGGAAAGAAGGATCTGAATGTAGTGAGTCAGATCACGTGAATTGTTTTCACACAATTTTCTAGGTTTTGTAGAATCGGCAAAGAGTCTGATCTCTGCAAAATGTAATACTGAATGTACCTCAGGCAAATGAGAGGATTGAAAGACTCAAGAGAATGGTAAAATCTAGAACTTGGTCTCTGCTGTGACATACCCTTCAGGTTCAAATTTTGTAGTAAGAGGCACCCAGGATAGATCTTTCAATCTCTACATTTCACATTATTACAAGTTGTGATTTCTTTGCACAGCTAAATCCTGGAGTGTTATTCTGAGGATTTTTACTTGGCTCGGTCATTTTCTCTTGTTAGTTGGTGGAATGGCAATAAAAGTCAGTTCTAACCATATCTGTGCTTGTGTATTTTTTTCCCATTAGGAATGTTCCTTGTTGGAGACGATACTTGGTTCTAATATGATCACTGCTCTCCTAGCTATGGATGCTTGGTGTTTTCTTGCTCGGTAAGATGAAAACGTATTGAAGGGCTGAGTTGGAGTAAAGAACTGAGTTGCTAAGTTATCTCTCCTGTTGAAAAGCAAGAACTTTATTTAGAAACCACCCAGTCTTTAAGAAGGGTAAAATGGCATGAATGGCAGTATTCCACTTTTCCCCCATGCATTATTATAGTAAGAGATAGCAGCTCATCAGACATACTAATGAACATCAAGATCATGAAACAAAACTTGAACTTAAGTCTTCTCCATTCAAGATCCACACAGACTAGTACAGACTGGTAGAGCAAGAGGAGATCTGTTGTCTCATATGCTAATCAGTTATTCACTTGCTAATTGCTAATTTCTCATCTTCCAGGTATGAAACAGCAGATTTGTGTGCTCATCATGCATTTATAGTAGCATACTTGGTAAGTCAAATGCATTTTGTTTATAAGCCAACTTATTCAATCAGAGTAGAAGATGTAACTGGGAGACCAAAGAATCATAGAATCTTAGAACTGGGAGGGTCACCGTAGGACATCAAGTCCAACCCCCTGCTGAATGGAGGAACTACAGCTAGAGCATCTTTAGTTGGTAGCTGTCAAGCCTCTTTTTTGAAGACACCCAGAAAAAAAGATCCTCGCCACCACCTAAGTAATTGGTCCCAGTGCCAAACTGTCAATCAAAATATCATGGGGAACTTTCTCAAATGCTTTGGTGAAATCTAGATAATGACATCCATGGCATTCCCACCATTTATTAAACCCAATAAAAACCCAATAATAAAAAAAGATGCAAGGTTAATGTGGCAGAATCTTTTTTATTTTTTATTTTATTTTATTTATTTATTTTTGCTAGCTCCTATCAATCATTGCATTGTCATCCAAATACTTTCAAACAGACTCTTTTATAATTCATACTAATATTTTTAATTGTATTGAGTTCAGGCTGACCGATCTGTAGTTCACTGGATCTTCTTTTTCCCTTTTCAAAGAGAGGGACAATATTTGCTCTTGTCCTGTCCTCTGCTATCTCCAAGATTTCTCAGAAATGATGGCAAGTGGTTCAATGAGTATCTCAGCAAGTTCTTTCAGTACTTTGAGATGCATGGTTTTCTGACTTCCTAAGTCTTGCCTCAGAACATTTTCTGTTGGCATTCAGACCAGATCTGCTCAGTCAGGGTTTTATTGACCAAACATCAACATCAGCAGCCCAGTTGCATTTGTCACATTTCACATCAGGTCAAACTCCAGCTACTCTGCAGAGGCCTCACTTCACAAGAGGCAGCAGGTACATGTGGCAGTCTCTGATCTGTTCATAAAGAAAAAGAAGGTTACAAAACCTAAGATCAACAAACGAAAATGAGACATTGGGACTATCTGCCACAACACAACTTCAGTTCTGACATTCATAAATCTCTTCTTACCCAGTCTTCTATTACAGTTACCAGTTTTGTCACCTCTGCCTAAAGAAATCTAATCTCAAGAGCATTCTTTGATTCCTCTATCACCATCCTTATTGCACTACTGCACAGTTACATCCAAAGATGTCCTACATGGCTCCTCTCATGTTATCTGCATAGACTGCTAATTGGAGGATGAGCTTAGAGACAATTCTCCTAGACGGGATGACTCTCTAGCATCAGTGGTACTAAG
The DNA here is from genome assembly GCA_948474755.1 of Ctenosaura bakeri. NCBI lineage: Eukaryota > Metazoa > Chordata > Lepidosauria > Squamata > Iguanidae > Ctenosaura > Ctenosaura bakeri. The sequence goes on along the minus strand of CAOLHI010000372.1, from coordinate 883,030 downwards.
GAAAAATCAAGAGTACTTTAGGGAAAGGTCATCTGGGAAAAATATCATTCTTCTCCCCCATATTGAGCGTTTGAATCTTCTTGCAACCACCATCATTTTGACTACAAAGGAGAGTATACCCCACATTCTGTACATTTCCATGGGAATGCTCATTCTTGATTTCAAAGGACTATGAATAGAGAGATCCCTCTCGGTGCAGGCCTTCTTGTTGTCCATTTTACCACCAAGATAGATCTCTATATAGAACATGTATAAGTTCTTGTTCATAGTCATGATCAGACTTGAAGGTCCTGCATTACCAAATATAGCCCTGTAACTCCATCACCTTCTCCTTATCTTTAACAAGAACAGTCAGCAACAGTCTCGTTTTCCACAGACATCGAAAGGTACAACTTCTGCAACAATTTACATGGCTCTGATTCCAACTATAGCTCCTGCAGTTTCTTCAACTGCACTAACACCTATGCTTTAGTCTATGTCAAAATGAACAAATCTCCTCCAGTCAACACTGCCCGCTTCTTCTGTTATTTCACTAGCAACACCAATCTTTCCATCTGCTCTGGAACCTCTTCCAATTGCAGTTTTGACATTGACAGCAAGCTCCAAACTGAAACTGGCTGCTCAAGACAAATACATTTCATCTGTTGATGACTGTGACTCATCTTCATCTGCACCATAACTCTCCATCTCCTCTCAATTTGTCACTTGCCAAAGAAATTGAAGATACAACTCCATTGTCTTCTTAGAGGATGTTCAACCATATTTTGAAAAATCTTAAAGATGGCAAATGCTTTGGGAATTCAAGTTCAGACTCCTCTGGCACTGGAACCTGATCCTTTTTTTCCAGAAGATTCAATCAGACTTTGTGGCACCTGTAATGCTGTTACCCTGAGAATTTGGGGGTCCTGTGAGGGGCGCCCGGGTTTGCCAATTAAAATACTGAAGTTAGGGAAATTAGCCAGAACACTGTTTGGGTTAGCAAGAGGCAGGGTAACGTTGCAGGATCTTTAACTCTATGTATACAGCGGCAGGTCAGAGAGTAGCTAGACAAGGTTTTACAAATGAAAAATAATTCTTTATTGAGAACAAAAACACAGAAGACAAACGTAAGCTAACTAACTGGAAAGAAAAAGAGTTGCAAGGGAAGGCAATACGACCTGTTCTGTAGTCCTGGGGAGAAGTTGGAGATTCGAGGAAGAAAGCTCAGCGTGGGGCACTGAGGGGAGTCCTTTAAACACACCAGCGGCAGGGCAGGATGGCAGTCAAAGGTGATCCGAAGATCGGTTAAAAATGAAGGGTTTTTATAGGGAAGATTGTGCCTTTCAGCTATGGCAATCCCAAAGAGAACAAAAGAGGTTTCGGTGCTGGACAAGGGATCTGGTGAGGTCATTGTTAACATGATGGGATTTGCATGTAAAGACAATACTCTAGCCGAGACGTTGATGGCCCAACATACAAGAGTAACTTGACTGAAAGCCGTGTGGCTATTGAGGAGTTTGTGGCGGGAAGTTCCCTAAAGCTTCGGGCGAAGTTTGAGTTGCTGGCTTCAATGGAGAATGGAATGCAAACCATTAACGGCCGCACTCCGTCCATGCTTGTCCGGAGAACTTGCAGACACGTGAGATGAGGTCTCTGAGAGCCAGTCCAGCTAAGGCCGAATTAAATGATATCAAAAGGATATCTGGGGGTCCTCACCAAAGGTGCCATAGCAGAAATAACAATACTGCCACTCTTACCTGCTTTGTCACATCTCCCTATAGAGACTTGATACAAAACATTTGCCGTGCCATGTAAATGATGCTGTATAGGGGACATCTACTGGGTACAAGAAGAAAGTGTTGGTTTTCTACTTTACTACCTATATTCCTATTCCTTAACCGTTCAGGCATCTGAACCAAGTGGTGGAAAGTCATCTCACTTGACTCCTCCCAGTAAAGAGGGAAGAAAACTTGATCTCTTAGGGAGAAGATTATATTCTTTGTCTGCACTGACCATGTGTGTTGTCAATTACCAGACATGTATGGCTGCTTATCAAAATTGCTTTAAGAGAAAGCACATTATTTTTAACAGCACCTGCCTCAAAAGCATAATCAGCTTACTAACCCCCAAGGAGAAGCTCATTGTGTCATTGCTATTCAAATTAATCCAGAGAGAATGTGACTGACTGCTCCTCAAAGAACATTTCTGCATCTGTCACTTTATGATGTCATGCCTAGTTATGGTCTACAACTGTTTCTAATGACACAAGATCAAAAACTGAGGACTTACCTTTTGAGGGAGATTTTTTTTCAATGTCAAAACAGAAGACGCTTCTGACTATTTGTAAAAAGCAAGAATGACAGCTTAGAAACTTGGGGTGCAATCTCAACCACAGACTTCAAGATCTTATAAACCACTTTGGAAGGTACAGTATTCATCTTACAATCAGCCAGCGTGTCTCCCCAGATCTCATTGGTCTTCTCGGTCCAAGGGTACATTCAGATCTTCAAGACTGCTTTGTCGAGGAAGTCCTCCTCATCAAAGCATCATCTATGACTTCTTTATTCCCCAAGTCTGGCGCCTCAGTAGTCCCTCACCTCTGCCCATACTGTCAGCAGCAGGCACTCTTTCTTGCTATTGCCATCTTGCCATTCCATTGACAACAATTGATGGGTATTTGCCATTATTTGATCAGCGCATGCCAAAGAACTGAACTCTATTCCCCCAGTGGGAGTTTTCTGTGCAACAAATTAGAGGTGTTCTGCTGCCTGAACTATGTAGAGTAGCCATGTAGTCCCAGCCACCTACATTCATTTCTAATTATCATTCAGATGCTTGGACTCAAGTTGACGTTTCATTTGGAAGGGCAGTCCTTGTGATGAACCCTGGCAGGGAGCATAGCAACAGAGGCACCCTGGGAACCCAGAGGATTTAAATTGATTGGCTGTTGAATATGGAACCAACGGTAACCAGAGGGAGGGGCTAGACGGCGAGAGTAAGCCTAACAGAAATTTACTTGAAACAGAGATTGAGAGTTTTGTGGGTTGAGAGAGTGAGAGATCCATCTGAAAGTGTGAGAGAGAATGGAAAGAGTGTTTGCTAGTTTAAATATACATATGTTGTGCTGTTTTGCACAACAAATAATGTGCTAATCTTTAATTTGCCAACTACCTTTTCCCTTGACAGTTTGTTAAATAAAGATTTGTTTATATTTTTGTAAAGAGCAGTCTTAATAGAGTGTCTCTTTGCTCTGGAATGGGTGTACATGCTACCACCAGTGACATAGTCATTTGGAAAAGCTAATCCATGCCTTGCCCTATATCTGCATGGGTACAGATTTAGAGAAAGCAGTAGAGGGAGGGAAACTGGGAGAGGATAAAAATTTAGTGGGGGATAAAAATTTAGAAGAGTGCTGCTTCTCTGGATAAGAGAGAATTTAAAGCAGACCTGAGTGTCATAGCCCTGGCTTGGTCCAGATCTCCCTCGTTTTGACAGTCCTTTCTTTTTCTTTTTCTTTTTTTATTGACATTGATTGTGCCTTCTTGATAAGTGAGCTAGCCAGTCACAGAGTCCACAAAGAAGAAGAACTGTGGTTCTTAAATTCACCCACCCACATTCCCTCTTTCCATCTCTGCTTCTTTGTGGCAGACACAGAACTGAGGAGAGATGTTGAGATGTGCTGAGATATGTGCCGTGGGGAGATGGGGGTTGAGGTTCTTCCAAAGAGCTTTTAAAAGGGACTGGAAAGGACTTCTGTGCGAGTGGCAAAACTCAATTGTGTGAGTTCACAGAATAGCCACAATTATAAGTAAGGAACCTGTTATTTTTGGACATGTTAATACATTAAGTGCTGTAACGGAAGTAGGAGAAGTAGACAAATATATTACTTACGGTGAACTCATTTTCCAGAGCTTTTTGGGCCACAGCACCCAGCATTCCTTCCATATCCATTTTCTTTCCCAGAGAAGCAGGGAAAGCTAGATTAGATAGTGGAGAGCATGCATTAGATGCCAAAGCATGGATGAAATTCTGGAGTACAGCTTTTGGAGATGATCAGTTATTCCCTAAGCATTTTTCTTTATGCCTGATTGCCTATTAACTAGAGATGTTCCTTTCCTCTGTAGCTTGTGATATGGCTCATATTTTTGAGCCACCTATTTCCATTTTTAGACACCTCTGATATGGAATCTGATGGATTCCTGTTTTCTGGTTGTGGTAGCAAATTTATTCACACAGTACAAGGCTATTCATTGGACAGTTGGAGTTAGACTGGACAAATTTCAAGTTTGTGACTGTAGGCATAGTGGTGAATCTCTGGTTTTAGGAAGGCAATTTTGATAGGACATGCTGCCTAAAACTGAGCCCAATATATATTTACTTGGTTTGTATAGATAAAAGTTGTACTTGGTACATATGAAGAAGTGGATTGTACTCCACAAAGTTTGTTAGTGCTAGAGGTGCTATATGACTTACTTATTTTGCCAAATACTGTTTTCTTTTAAAAGCCTATTTAAGTATTTCTGGTTTTGCACTGAAAATGTATTTGTTACCTGATTCAGATAAAAGCTTGTCCTGCTGAGAGTTACCAAGTCAGTCTCCTGGGAGTCCTGTTAAGACGTTTGCTCTTTTTGATGGCCGTTGATCACCAGGCAAGTACTGTTGTTGTGTCTTCCAGGGTATTACAGTGTTGTTGTATTGTCATAATGAGAAATGAAAATAACATGTTCATTTTATTTTAATTAATATGCATCTCCCCTGGCTTCCAGAGTGGCTGACAGTAAAATCAAATGGTACAATATGCTACAGTTTAACAAATTGTAGAATTTTGTGTGTATGTGTCTTCAAGTCGACTGTCAATTTATGGTGATGCCATGAATTTCACAGGGTCTTCTTAGGCAAGGAATACTCAGAGCTACTTTTGCCAGTTCTTTCCTCTGAAATATAGCCTACAACACCTGATATTCATTGAAAGTGTCTCATTCAAGTACTAACCAAGGTTGACCCTGTTTAGTGTCCAAGATCTGGTGCCTTTAGAGTATTTAGGTCAAGGGTATCATACAAAAATAAAAATCCTGTTGTCATTTTACCAAAGAATGAAACAGCATATTTAAAAAATGAAATACAGACAATTTCCAACTGACAATACTGTATGATCTATGATCTTCTTTCATAAACTGTCCTAAAAACTTTGGGAGGGAGGAGAAGAGGCCAGTTCCTGTGAAGGATTGCAGTGAGCTCTGTGTGTACTGATAACAGGTTACCTAACATCTGAAGCAGGGAAAATACAGTAGGGCCTCCAGAGCTGTCACCAAGATCCAGCAGATTGAAGTATTTAGATATCCTGGTCTTAGGGCCCTATCACACTACACTATTATTGTCATGGCAGTTAAAGTAGAATAATAGCACTAATAGTGTAGTGTGATAGGGCCCTTAGACTGTTTAAAGCATGGGTGGGTAATACATGAACTCTGGGCTACATGTGCTGCCTGCCATTTGTATTCCAACTCCAGTCACCAGTGCTGCTGCTTCCCCAAATTACATTAGTTATACATTAGTTATACAGAATTCTGTTTCCAGCAGGCTGTATGCTGGAAAACATAATACACACTCCTCATTTCTATGTTTCCCAGCTAAGTCTTGTGATTTAGTAGCAATGGGAGGTTTGACCTTCACAAATTTGATTATTCACACATTATTTGCTGCCACCTCTGCTTCTGCCCTACACCATTTTTAATAAGGACTTCAATAACACCAGTATCCATCTTGAGCTGTGTTCGATTTAGTCAGGTTTAGTCAGTTGTCCAATTTTTTGGTTGCTGGGAAGAAATTAAACTGGTGGGGTGGTTGGGCTGGCCATACGTGTGTTCCCTTATGTACTCACTTATGGGTGGGGAAGGGGATGGGATAGGTTGGGGCAATGCAAGGAGGGAAGGTGTACATGTGTGTTTCCTTGCTCACTTGCTCACTCCCTCACTTGGGCAGGTGGATGGGGGAAGGAACAGGAGGAGGGAGGGCGCATGTCCATGTTCCCACACTCACTTGGGTGGGAGGGCAGAAGGGGATGGGATGAGGAAGTGCAAGGAGAGAAGGAAGGTGGTACACAGGGCAGATGGAGGGATCAGGGCAAGCGGAGAGGAGGAGAGAGCCGGGGTGAGTGGACAAGATGGTAGTGGCAATGGTGGGACGAGGCTGTGGCAATTGCTTTTATGGTGGCGGAACTCTCTCCATCTGCCCTGGAGACCCCTCCCACTTCCCTGATCCCAGCCCCTTCCCGCCCACCTGCCTGCCCGCCCACACTCCCGCCCAAGCGAGTGAGAGCATGAGGGAACAGACATGGCCAGGCCCAGCCACCTCACCAATACAGGGATTTTTTTGCGTGTGTTTGGGGGAAGGGCTAGAGATATTTGTGTCTTTTCCACTTTTGCAGGAGTCCTGCACCCCTAACCTCTGCAAAAGTAGAGGAATGATTGTAAATTCTTTATATTAAATTTAATTAATATTAAATATAAATTTGATTATGTTAAATTAAGAATGTAAATCATTAAGTTTTTATTCACAAACTGAGGATTTCCTCCCATTATAAAGCAGCTTATTGAGTTCTTTCATGCTCTTTCTGATATTGTCTTCCTCTCTTTGCAGGTGAAGTTTGCTGACAGATTTCCTCCTAAAGATACAGAGAACCTGCTGTTATGGCAGCATCTTTCTGTCCAGGCCCTTACACCTTTGCTCAGGCAACAGGTTGCCCATGAGATTTTTGTTGCAGGATTTGCACAGTGTCAGGAGTGGCTGAGCAGTGAAAGATCTTTAGAGGAATTTCCACAAGTGGTAAGAAAAAGGCTTCTATGAACAGGTTTCCGCTAATGAACTAAAACTTCTCATTAGGATACTCTTGTCCTATTGAATTACAATTTTCTCGTGGAAAAACAGAGTTTGTGTGCTAAAAAACCAACATCAGAAAGAATTTTTAACACAAAAAAATCCCTAGTTTTTCTCTGCAAAGTTGTTCCTCTGTAACATTTCAGGACTTTCAAATACAAGGAGAATACTGTGGAAGAATATTTGTTTATTCCTTCATTGGACAGAAATGTATCATAATTCTTTGTCTTTGCATATGAGAATGAAAGAGTGAAGGATGAGAAATACAGCCAGAATAAATATTAGTTTGCTTTAATTATTGTCATATATAAAATAATTAATGCCTGAATTTTTGAGAAAAATTGTCACTGTGGGTCTAATTACCTAAACTGTTCCACTAAGGGTCCTTGTTATAGTTGCTGTTACACTGTTGAAACTCAGCTCATGAAGCGTTCCTGACTTTCCACAATGTCCCTTTCTCTACCAGAACATTGCTTTCTCTGCCTTGCTATCTGTTTGCCAGACTGCTGGAGAGACGCTGGAGACAGAACAGCGGACAGCTATTGTTGGAACTCTTGGCCAGTTCTTGGCAGTTCTATATGCTACAGAGGTGAGAAAATTCTCATTCTATGAGATGCTACATTGTGTTGTTCTAATGTTCACACCAGAGAGATGATACATCAAGAAAGTAAGTGCAACTCTACCCTCGTCTAGTGAGAGAGCATACAGGAGGAATTCCATGTTGGTCCAGAGTAGGCATGGAGGGCATTATTAGTAGGCTTTATTGATACTTCTGTAAAGCAAGAGCATGTTGTTGTACCTCATTTTAGTACTTTCCTTGCTGTATACGTGACAGTATTTGTTGCCAGCTTTGGACAGCAACTATTCTCTTATATGCCTAAAAGAGGCAGAAAAGCTGTGGTTTCTGTTTTTTTCCATAGTCAAGTAGGCATCAGGTGAAAAGGACTTTCCCAACCTAATTCTACATTGAATTCAATTTACGATACGAATTATGATATGAATTGCAGCTAATTATAATGTATGATGTGTTTGGTCTCAGTCACCATTTGTTGTTAATTGCCATCAAGTCACCTTTGACCTTTAGAGACCCTATGAATGAGAGATCCTGTTATCAGGAGCCCTGCTCAGGTCCTGAAAACTCAAGGACATGGCTTCCTTGATAGAGTCCATCCACGTGTAATGTGCTCCTCCATCTTATCTTGCTGCCTTCTGCTAACCAAGCATTATTGTCTTTTCTAATAGATCATGTCTTCTCATGATATAGCCAAAGTGCAACAGTTTCAGTTTAGTCATCTTGGCTTCTAGGGAGAGTACAGGCTTGATTTGCTCCAGGACCCATTTATTTGTCTTTTTGGGAGTCTATGATATCAACAGCTCCATCAGCACCATATTTCAGATGAATGGATTCTCTTCCTATCAGACTTTTCTTCATGGTCTTCAGTCACATAGATCAGTGTTTTCCTTTGTTGTCTTGATGGCTCTCCTATGTGAATCTTGTGCCTGCCCGGAAGCATAGATAATCTTCCAGAGCTAACCAGTCCCAACACCTCTAGTGCACATATTAGGGCACACCATAACCTTTTCAGCAACCACAGGAGCAGCAATGTAGGAATCGTTTTCTGAACAGTATGGGAACACGTACTGCATTGTCCAAAAATCTACAATACTTTTACTGGGCCAGCAAAAAAGCACAGGATACATCATGCAATCTTTTGAAGTGAAGTTTTGAAAGCTTGTGTGATGTATTTTGTATTTTTACTTGGCCCAATAAAGATATTACTGTTTTGTGGATTTTGGATTTTGTTGTATTTTGCTGCATGGCTATCAAGACTACCCCGAATATGTTTACTGCACTGTTCCATTTGGTTTTACTGACATTATTTGTTCAGACTTTATAGTGTAACTCCTACCTGCTTTTCTTACATATTGGCTCACTATGAATGCCAGCCTGTTTCTTCTTACCATTTCCACAGTAATATCTTGATCGAAAATTCCCCATCCCTGTGCATTTTAGCTCACTCACACCAAATATTAGTATGTTTATATATTCTATTATACATTTTACAATATTTAACTTCCTGATTCATGCTTTCATGTTCCATGTTCCTGTTACATGCACTGTAAAGTTCTGGACTTTCTTTTTTACATCTGAACATATATATGGGCACCTGAATGTCCCTTCAACTTGCGTCATTAGGCACAATCCTATTCATATATGGCCTTTGCTCTTTATTTTATTAGTTTTGGATCCATTATCCATTCATGTTCAGATCATCTTGGTTCCTGATTCTGTTTCTTAGTATTGGCTATCCTTACTTAATTTGGTGTCATTTGAAGATGTGAGGAACATATCTTCTATTCCTTCACCCAACTAATTCATAAATACACTGAACAAGAGCTAGTCACTGTTGTCTGGAACCCATGATAGATGAAGTATCAGAAGTTGAGGAGGAATTTATCTTGCCAGAAACAGAGATCATACAGCCAATACCTGTGATAAAGCAATCTATCTTACTGGAGCCTCCACCTTCTGAAAGGCAAGCTGAGACAGAGATTTTACAGCCAGAGGGAGAAAGGTCAGTGATGGTTTAGGGGAATTAGAGTCACCCAAGGAGGCAAAAGAGGGCTGCTCAGAAGGAAGCTATTTTGCTGAGATTAATGAGACAGGATGCTAATTAAGAACCTCTATTCCCCCTATTATTTAAGTCTGTCGGCGTGGCTTGCTTTTTGCTTGTGACAAATTGCTATGCAAGCTCCCACAGTCCTTGCATTCTGGCATTTTTGACTTCTTCGACAGACCTTCAGGATTCTTGACTTTCTTGGACTAACCTTGTTCTTCTTCATGGTCTCTGTAACTCACACAACTGGGTCATCTGCGCCTGCGCAGTACTGACTATGGAAACTTCTAGAACTCTAGGCCTAACATTTTGGTGGGAACCCTGCCCTCTTCCCCTGCGGCTATAAAAGCCTTCCTGGCACCCGCATACTCTGTTCCTTTTTTTCTGCTGTGCTGCTGGTTATCAGAGTTTCTCGTGTATCATCTTCTCTTCTTCTGGTATCAACCTCGGCAATCCTTGACCTTGTCTTCGATCGACTCCATTCCTAGTTTATGGCATCAACAGCATTTTTTAAGCGCTGTTGATCGTGCAATGCCAAGATACCGGACTGCGAGAGGCGCTCTTGCTGCTTCATCTGCCTTGCCGAAATGCACAGCATTTCAGCTTGTACCCACTGTCAGGCCTTTACTGCACAGACCCGGAGGAACAGAGAAGCTCGACTTCGAGCCATTTTCTATGAACAGACTCTAAAGCCCCATATTGTTCCCTCAGCCTCCACTTTGTCTATGACTTCTGCCCCATCGGTGCCTTCACCTTCGTCCAGGAGGCTTCCAGGCATGGACTCCTCGAAGAAGACGCCAGGCAGTTCCATCTCTAAAGGGTTGTCTACTCGTCCTTCCCGCAAGAACGTCCAACAGGATCGGGTAGCTTCAGTCCCAACTCCGCAAACCTCCTCAAGAGGGGCTCACTCCTTGAGGTCTAGGCTTTCGACCTCGACAGCATCCTTTCCACCACACCTTGCCACTCCAGGCAGGTCCATCAAGAAGGAGTTAGCTAGGGCTCGGAAGACAAGGAGCTGTCCACGTGCACTCGTTGCCCGGAGCCACTAACTATCTCAGAGTCGACATTGACGGGCCCCGTGGGACAGCCTTCCACTCAGACACTCCAGCCCTTGATGGAGACTGGCCCACCTTCTCACTCTCCATCTCTCCACTTACACCCCTCCAAGGGAGAGATAGTTGACCTTGTTCCTACGGATCTTCCCCAAGAGAATCCGTAGATGACACCAGGCCTGCACTACCTCTTGTTGGTAACCAACCCCAGGACACCACTACTCCTTCTCCTCTTCCTCCTCGCATTTGGCCTTCCCAGTCACCCCAGCATCGTTCCTGGGAACACTCTCAATCCTCCTTGAGATCGATGGCTCGACATTGTCACCGCCCCCGCTCTCCATCTCAACACCATTCTCGATCGGTATCGGTCTTCTTGGGGCTGATTCCGTCACTCTCGCCACCAACGCTCCCCACATTGCGACCGCTCTCGATCCCGTCGACACCGTACTTACGTCTATTACTCACCCTCCTGATCCTCCGATGAATACTCCTCGGAAGCAATCTATCTCCCATGTCACCACCATAGGAGGCATAGATATTATGAGGAGGTGGTTACCCGTCGTTGCCCCCGTTTTCTGACTCTGGCACACTTGATCTCAGTGTTCCCTGCACCTGCTAAACGACCTCAGCCTCACCCTAATCCAGACCTACCGGAGGACCATCCCTCGACATCTGCACCTCTGCCGCAGGCTTCTCCTTATCTTCATCATCGCAATGACTCTAGGGACCGTTCCCCTCTACTCCACACCAGCCAATCCCTCTCCAGGTCTCCGTTTAACTCTTCGGAGTTAGCTCTTCACCCCGATGACAAACCAACAGATACAGCAGTCTCCCATGGGGAGCCCATCTCACCCTCTGATGATGTCAAGTCCTTCTTGTACCTCATTTCCCACATGGCTAAAAACCTTAATTTTGCCACTCAGATGGCCAAAGAAACCATCAAGGACCCAGTGTATCACCAACCCCAGGAGCAGGCACCTTCTATAGCTGCCATTCCTCTCCTGCCATACCTTCTCCACATCTTTAAGAAATCCTGGGCCAACCCTTCCTTGACACCAGCAACTTCGAAGAAACTCGACTCCTTCTATAGTCATCGAGGCAAATGAACAATGACTTCAAACCCATCCGAAGCCAAACTCTGTCATTGTGGACACTGCCCAAGCTAAAACCTCCCAATCCCTCCAAGGCAACCTCGCCCGATAAGGAAGGCAAACAGTTGCACTCCATGAGTCGTAAGAGCTACTCTAACGCAGCCCTCATCTTTAAGATGTGCAACTACGCCAGCTGGATGGCTGCCTATGACCAGTGGCTATGGGATAAGGTCAGAGTCTTCATCGCCCGTCTCCCTGAAGACCAGAGGCGAATCACAGAGGTCTTCCTCACAGAAGCTCAACATCTTTCCAACCAACAGATAATGACTGCCCGCCATATTGTAGACTGTGCTTCCAAGGCCTTTGCTGCTTCAGTGACCCTTCGCCGACATTCTTGGTTCCATTCCTTGGGCCTGTCTCCATCCTCCCAAAATCTGGTAGAGGACCTCCCATTTGACTTGCGGGCCTCTTTAATGCTGCAATGGATGAGAAGCTGGAGCATACCCATAAGATGCATTCTTCGGTCCAGAAGTACGGCATCCAGATTCTTCAACCATCCTGTTATCGGTACCATAGATCCCATCAACCATCTCAACAACCCTTTCCTTCATACATACCTCAGCACTCCTCTTAGCTCTCAGTACCGTCCTCCCGTTGCCCGCCCCCTCGATCTCAAAAACAATCTTATAAGAAAGACTGACCCTCCCAAACATCGAGTCAAAAGAGCTGGCAGAGGTCATTTCGGAACCGCTTGCTATAGTCTTTGAGAAATCTTGGAGGACAGGAGAAGTTCCAGCAGACTGGAAGAGAGCAAATGTTGTCCCCATCTTCAAGAAGGGAAAAAAAGAGGACCCAAATAATTATCGCCCAGTCAGCCTGACATCAGTACCCGGAAAGATCCTGGAGCAGATCATTAAGCAGTCAGTTTCTAATCACTTAGAAAGCAACGTGGTAATCACGAGAAGTCAACATGGATTTCTCAAAAAATAAGTCATGCCAAACTAATCTTATCTCTTTTTATGATAGAGTTACTAGCTTGATAGATGAAGGGAATGCTGTGGATGTAGCATATCTCGATTTTAGTAAGGCCTTTGACAAAGTTCCCCATGACATTCTTGCAACGAAGCTAGTAAAATGTGGGCTGGACAGGGCTACTGTTAGTTGGATTTGTAATTGGTTGACTGACCGAACCCAAAGGGTGATCACCAATGGCTGCTCTTCATCCTGGAGAGAAGTGACTAGTGGGGGGTGCCACAGGGTTCTGTCCTGGGCCCAGTGCTGTTCAATATTTTTATCAATGACTTGGATGAAGGAATAGAGGGCATGCTCATCAAATTTGCAGATGACACCAAATTGGGAGGGGTTGCTAATACGCCAGAGGACAGGATCAAAATTCAAAATGACCTGGATAGATTGGAGAGCTGGGCCAAGGCTAACAAGATGAAATTCAACAGAGAGAAGTATAAGGTCCTACACTTAGGTAGAAAAAATGGAATACAGAAATATAGGATGGGGGACATGTGGCTGGATAGCAGTACATGTGAAAGGGATCTAGGAGTCTTCATAGACCACAAGCTGAACGTGAGTCAGCAGTGTGATGCGGCAGCCAAAAAGCCAATGCAATTCTCAGCTGCATCAATAGGAGTATGGTGTCTAGATCGAGCGAGGTACTGGTACCACTCTACTCTGCTTTGGTTAGACCTCATCTTGAATACTGTGTCTAGTTCTGGGCACCCCAATTCAAGAAGGACATGGTCAAGCTGGAGCAAGTCCAGAGGAGGGCGACCAAAATGGTGAGAGGCCTGGAAGCCTGCCCTATGAGGATAGACTTAGAAAGCTGGGTATGTTTAGTCTGCAGAAGAGAAGGTTAAGAGGGGACATGACAGCCATGTTTAAATATTTGAAGGGATGCCATGTAGAGGAAGGAGAGGGCTTGTTTTCTGCTGCTCCAGAGACCAGGACAAGGAGCAATGGATTAGAGCTGCAGGAAAGGAGATTCCACCTGAACCTCAGGAAGAACTTCCTGACAGTCAGGGCTGTCCAGCAGTGGAATCTGCTGCCTCGGAGTGTCGTGGAGTCTCCTTCCTTGGAGGCTTTTAAGCAGAGGCTAGATGGCCATCTGTTGGGAGCGCTTTGAGGGTGTTCCTGTATGGCAGGGGGTTGGACTGGATGGCCCTTGTGGTCTCTTCCAACTCTATATTTCTATGATTCTATGAGTTTGACGCCACGGAGGACAACTCCGCTACCTTTCCTTTGCTACTATGTCCTCTTCAGACACCGCCTCCAACACTTCTCCTCCTCCCACTGAGTCCATCTCGTCTTCTCACACCATGTTTGGCTCCAAGCTTGTAAAACACCTTGATGCCTGATCCTCAATAACGACAGACACCTGGGTACTCTACATCGTATCCAGGGGGTACACAATCGAGTTCATCTCCTTATCTCCCGTTGGTCATATCAGAATCACCCATCCCTCTCCCTCCTTTGTCAAAGAGATCTGAATCCTCCGAAGAAAGGGTGCCATAGAAGCCATTCCCTTCAGTTCCCTTCGAACCAGTTTCTCCTCCAGATATTCCCTGGTCTCGAAGAGGGATGGCAGCCTCAGACTGATTCTAGATCTCCAAGGACTCAATCACTTCATCAGGCATTGAAAGTTCAGAATGATGTCCCTGAAATCCATCTTCCCCTTCCTGACAGAGGGAGCATGGCTCGCCACGCTCGATAAAGATGCCTATTTTCACATCAGCATCCGATGGGAGCACAGGAGCTTCCTTGCCTTTGCCATCGGCAGGAGGGCATACAGATTCCGCGTTCTCCCCTTCGGACTGAACACAGTGCCCAGAGTCTTCACGAAATGAATGGCGGTCGTGCCGGCAACTCTCCGATAGCGTGGAGTCATCCTCTTTCCTTACGTCGATGATTGGTTAATCATCATGTCTTCTCAACACAAGCTCCTTCTCGACATGGAAGACACCCTTCACTTGCTCGTCACTCTGGGCCTTGCTGTCAACTTCGACAGGTCCCATCTCCTCCCGACCCACTGACTTCAATTTATCAGCGCTGTCCTCGACTCTACTCGCCAGTGGGCCTTCCCTCTCCAGGAATGGCCTTGCCAAAGCCATCTCACCCCTTCAAAGGAATCGACACACCACCGCTCGCTCCATATAGGTCCTCCTAGATCCCACGGCCTTGACGACAGCGGTTGTCCCCTTGGCCAGACTCCAAATGAGACCCCTGCAGAGCTGGTTCCTCAACGCCTTCGACCCGATCCTCGACAACCCTTCTCGTCACGTCTCAGTACCGAGACAGGTGATTCGAACTCTTCTTTGGTGGAAGAATCCCACCAATCTCCTCAGAGGCATCCCGTTTCACACCCCAGAACCAACAATGGCCCTCTTCACCGACGCATCCTGGGAAGGATGGGGAGCCCACATAGGCCACCTCTCCATCAGCAGTCGACGGACTCATTTTCACTGTCACCTCTACATCAACGCCCTCGAAATGCTCGCTGTCATCAAAGCTCTGAGACCTTTTGAGGATACGGTCGGGATCATACCATCCAAATCTTGACAGGCAACACCACCGTGACCTACTACATCAACAAACAGGGCAGTACCAGATCCCCAACTCTCTTGAACCTCACCTTCCGTCTCTGGAATTGGTGTCTCCCCCCCGGATTCTCCCTCTAGCTCACCATCTACCTGGTATCGAGAATGTTTGGGTGGACCATCTCAGTCGCTCCAGCTTGACCTCCCACGAATGGATGATCAATACCGAGACTCTGGCACACCTGTTCAGAAACTGGGGCACTCCCTCAATCTACCTCTTTGCTTCCCCTCTCAACAGACAATGCCCCCTCTTCTTCTCCAGGGGCGGAGTAGGCAAAGGCTCTCTGGGGTACGCCCTTCTCTTCCACTGGAAAGGCCCGTTGATTTAACTCTTTCCCCTCATTCCTCTCATCACAAAGGTCGTCGAGAAACTTGCTTGAGACAATGCCTTGGCAATCCTGATCACCCTGTGGTGGCCCCGTCAACCCTGGTTCACCCCTCTCCTCCTACTCTTGAAGGGACAGTATCAGAGGCTGCCACCCAAACCGGACCTCCTAACGTTGAACCGTGAGGCATCCAGACATCGATCATCTCAAACTGACGGCTTGGAACCTCCTCCCTTGACCTCTCTTCCACCAGCTGTCCAGCGAGTGATTGAAGTAGCCTACAAGCCATCAACTGTTCAATCCTACTCTTACAAGCTCTCGAGGTTCAAAACCTTCCTCCAGGATAGGAGCGTCGACATCAACTCCTTTACCATTATCCATCTCCTGGATTTCCTCTCATCTCTAGCTGACAATGGCCTTTCCCTTTCCTCCATCTGTTGTTACCTCTCAGCAACTTCCTCCTGTCTTCAACGGAAAGGTAGATCCTCCTGCTTTCAAGATCCCTTGGTGCGCAGGTACCTTCAGGGCTATAAACACCTCCACCCACCCATTCGTCCTCCTACACCAGGTTGGAACCTGTCCTCTCACAACTCTCCAAGTGTCCTTTCGAACCCATGGCTACCTCTGAACTTCGCCTCCTTTCCTGGAAGACTGCTTTCTTAGTTGCAGTCGCGTCGGCCAGGCGTGCTAGTGAACTGTGCGCACTGGGAGTGGATAAACCATACCTCTGTTTTCACTATAACAGGGTAGCCCTAAGGCCAGACATCATATTCCTTCCCAAGGTTGTCTCTGATTTTCACCTTAACCAGGACATAGTCCTTCCCTCTTTTTTCCTAACCCCACCTCTGACCTAGAGCGCAACCTTCACACGAAGGGCTTTGGCCTTCTATGTCCAACGTACTACAGAGTTTAGGAAATCTCAGAGACTCTTTCTTTGCTACTCCTCCACTAAGAAAAGCCTTCCACTCTCTTCTCAGCATCTCTCCAACTAGGTAGCCTCCACCATTTGCCTTGCTTACAAACTTGCAGGGAGAGACCCACCTTCTCACATCAGGAGTCACGCCACCAGAGCTCTCTCTGCTTCTGCAGCTTTCCTTAGAGGCATACCTCTACAGGACATCTGCAAAGCGGCGATCTGGTCACATTCTGCTACCTTTGCAGTTCATTATAGAATTGACCAGAGAACCTCTAGAGATGCCGCCTTTGGCAGAGCAGTGTTGTCCTCCACAGCATTATGAACTCTGGGTAATTATGCTCTCTCCACTTTGGCTTGTTGTGCCTAGCATTGGTTTCAATATTACTATTGGGTGCTGTCCTACAGGAGTTCCGTGACACTCCCACCTGCTATGATGTAAGCTTTCCAGTCACCCACTCATGTGAGTTACAAAGACCATGAAAAAGAAGGACAGGTTGCTTACCTGTAACTTGAGTTCTTCGAGTGGTCATCTGTAAACTCACACAATTCCGCCCTCCCTCCCCTCTTCGTGTCCTGTTGAGCCTTTGTGCCAGAACCTTGCGGTGGTCAAGGAACTGAGTACACAGGCGCCAGGTGGGCTTTTATAGCCGCAGGGGAAGAGGATGGGGTTCCTCCCAAAATACTAGGCCTAGAGCTCTAGAAGTTTCTGTAATCAGTACTGCGCACGCGCAGATGACCCACTTGTGTGAGTTTACAGATGACCACTCAAAGAACTCCAGTTACAGGTAACCAACCTGTCCACTTTGGCTTCTTGCTCAGCATTACTACTAGTTTGTTAGCTCTGGACACTCCCCGCTGCCTCCTCCTCCTCCTTCTTGGCAGGTACTATCACTTTCCATCCCTTGCTGGCTGATAAGCAGGGGCTGGGAGTTAAACCCTGACAGAACCACTGGTCAGCACTCTTTGGCTCAATCAACCAGTCACTTAACAAAAGCCAACATTTTACCAGCTTGTCTGGAAGAATGTTGTGGGGAACCTTGTCAGAAGCTGTATTGAAATCAACATAGGCTACCTCCACATCATTCCTCTTTTCTACTGAGCTTATAATTCAGTTTTAAAGAGAAGTAAGGTAGTCTGGCATGTTTTGTTTATGAAAAACCGACACTAACTCTTAATAACCACAAGCATGAGGTATGGAGGTGGGACACCCACAAATAGTTACTCAGTTCTAGAAGAGACCATGTGTGTCTCTGTGCCAACACAGGATGCACATTTTTTTAGTTGACAGATGGCCATTTGAAGATTTACAGTTATACAGTTATAGGTAAGCAACCTGTTCTTTATCTCCTTCAACAAATATTCCTCTAAAGGGACTGGGTTAGAAGGTAGCAGCCTGTGGTGATGTAAAATTAACCTGACCTGAATTCACACTTCCAATATATGAGAGTACATATGCTGTGGGTTTTTAAATAGGTTTTTAAAAAAATGAATATGTGGTAAATAAAAGCAGCTGATTTCTTTGGCTTGCCTTCCATGGTATTACCTCAGAGACTGAAAGTCCCCCCATCTGACTTTAGTGGTGTTAAATATACAATTTGTTGTTCCCACAATTTTTAACTTTTTTATTTAACTGTAAGTGGGTTTCTTTGAGGGCCATAAGAAGTTCTTTTTCTCTGATGAAGGTGTCCAGTCTGCCCCATCTACAGCAGGCCTTTTGCTTGATGTTCCGACTTCTGCAGCTTTTCATCCAGATGATAGAGCCCCAGTTGCTAATCCAGGTAAGAAAAGTGACACTGTGTTTAAGGCTGATAAAAGCAGAGAGAATTCATGCAGTGGGGTGGGGGGAGCAGCATTTCCTGTTTTTTTAATGAGGAATCTCAGACATTCTTTCTTTTTATAGATATTGACACTGCAAACTTCCCTCATCCAGAAGAATCCCTCAGACCATGTTCTCTTTGCAGTCTTAGATTTTCTCTCTTCAATGGGGAAAACCTTTATTCTGCCAGACTTCCAGGTAGCTACACTGGGCTGTTCTATCATTTGCTTTGGGTGTTATTTATGAGTGAGAAGTAAGACCAGAGCATATTCATCGTAAGAATTTCAAATAGTATTAGAAAGCCTACCTAATAGGCACAGACTGAAGTAATATTATTCTGCTAGAGTCAGAAATATGTTATAGTCATTCCTCCATATTTGCTAGGGTTAGGGGCACAGGACCTTGTGAAAGTAGAAAAACCATGAATAACTCTAGGCCCTCTCAAACCATATTTAACACACAAAAAAGTATGATCACCATATCCAACCCACCATGGATTTCTTTGAGCATCAGGGTTCCTCACGAGGCAGAAGTGGGTGGCTGGTGGGGCTTACTGCCACCTCGACTGCTGCCCCACACCATTATTAATAGGGACTTACAAGCCTCATTCTCAGGTTCTCAGTTTCATGAGACTTGTCCTATTAAAAATGGCATAGGGAGGCAGCAGAGGTGACAGCAAATAATCTGTGAATAATCAAATCTGCAAAAGTGAAACCTGCAAATGTGGAGGGCTGACTGTACTTTTAAATTACACTGGGATTTGTAGTGACTATCTCTGAGTTCAGCTAGAGAGTTCTCTGTGCCTTGGCAGCTCTCAAATCTTTGGAGTGGCTCTCCTTTTGCTAGTTACCCGTGGGGAGGAGAGGGGGAAGGCAGTTCAGATGATGAAAAAGCAGCTGGCCTCACCTCGGGGTGGGGTGGGGGACAAAACAAAGTTGCAGTCACAGATAGCATGCACCCTCCTTTTCCTTCACCAGAGAATCTAGAGCAGCCACGTCATCATCTCATTTGGCTCTCCTCTCTTACTCTTCCTTACTGATAATCCCTTGCAGGGATTTGACAGCTGCTGGGGGAAGAGGTTTGAAACAGAGTGCAAAAGGCTAGAGAACAAAACCATATACTCTGTCCAAAAAGAGACATAGTCCACACATAAGCCATACATGTGCATGCATGCTACTAAAAGGGTGCTGCTACAGATAACTGGCAACTTTTAATTTACTTCCCTTTTGAGTGTAATTGGTCAGTATAAATGAATGTATGAATATTGACAGTGGGACAATATAGTGCCGGCTTGTTCGCCAGTTTGTTTTTGAAGGTAGGAAATGCTAATTCAGCAAGACTGTTTGAGATTTTTTTAAAATTGTCATCCTGGGAATTATATTTGGATTTTTAATTTTTTTCATTATGATTCCCACAAAAATGCATATATTAAAAACTCAGACAGTAACTTTGGTGTTATAATTCTTCTTAGGAACAGGTTCTGCCTGAGCTATCTGGTTTGTTGTCTACATTGCTGGCCCAGAATAACTGGATGATTCAACAGCATGCCATAGAGGTATTCATTCAGTTCGCAGAGGTAAGAGGAACTTCTTTTGTCCTCATTAATATCACTTTTTAAGGAAAAAAAAGGCATCCAATCCAGAGAAGAATTCAGCAGTTTTAAGCCTGTACTTAAGAACTCATTTGAATTGGCATTTTAATTGTAATTTTTGGTCTGTGTTCAGTCTTCCTTTGGTGAAGTAGAGGTGCTTGTATAGAATTTTAAAATAGCAGCATTAAAATATGTATTTTGATGGGAAATGAAGATCCCAGAAGACAGAGAAGATTTAGGAACCTGAACTTTAGTACCTTGATTTATCATTACATTTTATGCACATTTGCTCTAAGTTCCACAAGTGCCAAATATTTCCAATAGTTTATTGAATTTTTTTATTCACCTAGACCCTTACCTCATTAAAATAATTGAATAACCAAGTTGGGTTGGATAATAGCCTTCATTTTATTTTGTTTTCTATGAAGGAAACAAGCCATGAGGATATTCTTCCCCAATGTCTTAACTCTGAAGAAATCAAAAGCAAAGTTATTGGCTTCCTCTCAAAGGTAGTTTTTCAGTAAAATTTATGCTGTCTGCTGTCAGATTTTTTTATTTTGAAATTAATTTTTCCTAAACATGCATTTTTTTTGTTGTTTCCTATATTGTTTAGCACTATAGCTGGCATTCTGTTAGTGATATATGCACACAGAAATGTCCCTTATACTAGTGTATATCCTTTTCTGGGGACTGTGGAAATTGGTATTACCTTTCCCCCCTCGAAACATCCAAAGCTCCCCATCCCACCTGTATAACCTCTGACACCCCCCCGGCACAGTCTTTCCATGCCTCATGGGGAATGGACTGAATCAGCACGGTGTCATGCTATGTCCTTGTAGCCTGATGGGGAATGTTTACAACAGCACTAACACCTCCAAAGGACCTTGGCAGTTCTCAGCCTGTTGTAGTCATTCTGCATCTGGCCATGGGGACACAACCATATATTTCTGCTGTGCTGCCTGCTCCCCCTAAGACACAAAATGGCCATGCAAGGTGGCTTCAGAGGCTGTACAGTAAGACTGCGCAGGCATCATATCGGTCAGCCTAGTGCAAGTACAGTACACAGACCGATAAAGGATGGTAGCCATAGTGAGTTTACAACTCAACAGTCTTTTTCAAATCTAGGAGCATAATCCAAAAGCTTTATCTTTGCAGCCTACACACCTTGTTTATTGCAGAATTTGACCTAGTGACAAAACAGATTTCTTTTCTTTGTATACTTGTAAGGCCATCCAGTTATCAAAAAAATATTTCTGTAGGGCTTCTGTGTAGTTCCACAGACATATTTGACATTTTTATATCACACTTGACAACAGAACAGGCATTTACTAACCTTTGTGATTAGTGTGATAACTGCAGCTGCACAGAGCTAGATTCAGAATCTTGTGGAAGCTTTGTTTGGAAGCTGATACTCACCGAATGGTGAGGTTAAGAGTATGTGCACACAACTGGAGTCAACTGAATTAAGAATATTTTGAAGCTCCTTACTCTTTTAACTTGCATAGTAGCAGCAACAGCTTTTAACAGTCCACTTTTCCTGTGCCTTACTTCTCAGACCCTCCATATAGAAGAATCAGCAGAGGCAAGAACAGAGCGAATGAAAAGGGAAAATACTCTTCTTAACTCCCACTTACTGGAGGCCACAGCAGAGAGGCAAAAGGCTCTGACCTCAGAGGTATGTTGCACTTGGGTGGGAGCGTGAATGCAGAAAGCCTTAATGGTGTCCGTTGTCACTTTTGTTTTCATTTTTACACAGTACTAAAAGTGGTGATAAAAAACATGCCAACAAACCTAAGGCCAATTCATGCCAGACATTTTTGGTCTTCAGCAATCTTAACAGCTTAACACTTATTTGATCGCAACTCTTTCAGTCAGTTCATCCTTTCTGTCCTCTTCAGGCAGATGAGATTTATTTTCTGTCACCAGAAAAACTAGTCAATACTCAGTATTAACATGACTTGCAAGCACAAAAGAGTTTATCAGAGTTTTGGCTTGAATAGAGATTCCTGTCATAACCTTGAGATGAACACTTGAAAATGGAGATGTAAACCCTCTGTTAATGACAGTTGATGCCATTGCCAAGTGCTGTAGAGGTAGTAGCTCTCCTGAATGGTGGGTGATGATGCCAGATAAAAACATGAAAGACATTCAGTTGCATGTGATTAAAGAGTTCCATAAACAAGGAAATGATGGGTGGGAGGGTCAGGATTGTACTGCATCCTTAAATAAGATTTAGTAATGTCTGAAGAAGTTTATTATATTTTGTGGACACAGGGTTAAAAATATACCACTTAAGATGATGCAGCTCCCTGTAGCATTGCAATCCTTTCCTGGCTGTTGGAAGTCAGAGGCCAGGGGCCTGGCTTCTACAAGTCTTTGCGCAGAGTTTTGCATTAGGCTGTCTTAAAGCCAGCTTGTGAGCTTAGTCCCTGTGAATCAAAAGAACTTGCACAGAAGATTGCATTGTGTAAGCTCTGTTGGCCTTGACTTCATTGACTTGTTTCATTTTACATTTATTAACATTCCTGTTTTGAAAATCATGTTATAGAACTCCTCTTCTGTTTTCTTTCTGTAGCCATCCCCCAAAAGAACTTGCTATTCACCCAGTGAGGTACAGTACAGATCAGCCACTGACACTGCTGAAAGAACCCTGGAGATGATAAGGCTGCTACTACAGAAGGGTCCACCCCCCATTTGGCTTGCAAAGAAATTAGAAGCATTACAGATGACACTGAGCAACTTAAGGAAGAGCTTGTATTGATAGGTTCAACCCCTCATCTCAAGGTGATGACAGTGTGGTGTTCCCTAATACAGCTCTACGTAAGATGGATAGCTGGAAGTCCAAAAAGGCAAGGTGCATCCTACCATGGATGGTTCCAGGTGTTGATGTTGGATGTTCAGTTTATTTATACAGCTTACAAGTGTGGAATGGAAAAATCAAGTCGGGAAGCCACGCTAAGCACTTTCACTCTTGTCTCCTGGAATCCTTTACTGCCAATACGGCGGATGTATTACAGATATGATCAACCATCATCCTAAGGGCCTTCCATCTAGAAATGAAAGCATCCAGCTGAAGAATGAACATTCACTGCTGTACTGTGGTCTTACTTTCCCAGCTTAAGTGCATAGATACTTGCTCTGTACAAACAGCCATGTGGAAAACATTTTTCCTAGGAATGTCTTTGAAGTGTTTTTTCATAAAAGAGATTGCACAAATATAACTATTTTGTATCCATTTATTTTCTCTATAGTGCTCCACAATTATTATTTGTTGTAGAAAAATAAAACCACACATTTGCAGTATCTTCCTCTCTCCAAGGATTCTTTTTCAGCACCCAGGGCAGAAGGCCCCAGGGGTAGTTATGGCCTAAATTTTGCAGAGTAGAAAAACAAATTCTTCTAGCGGCTGTGAAGATACTGAATTCTTGCCACTTGTAGAATTGAGGGGGAGACTGCCCCATGATGCAGTGCAAAGACCTGTCTAAGTTCAACATCAAGCGAATGTGAAATCTTACAGCT
Organism: Ctenosaura bakeri; assembly: GCA_948474755.1. Taxonomy (NCBI): domain Eukaryota; kingdom Metazoa; phylum Chordata; class Lepidosauria; order Squamata; family Iguanidae; genus Ctenosaura; species Ctenosaura bakeri. Next base: position 859,638 of record CAOLHI010000372.1, on the reverse strand, counting down.
AAGAGTAGCGCTTCACCAAAGTAACACCTTAGAAATAACCCTGTTACTTGCATTGCTTCCCAGCTCTTTATAGGAGGTATGGGAGATTGCAGCCCTATAGCCATATCATATCATCAATGTCTGTAGTGGCCAAAGAACTGCTTCCTTTTAACAAACAACCACTCATAAACAGGCCTATGTAGTGCTTTCTTGTTCCCAGTTTAATTATCAGAAAACTGTTCTATATTGTACACTATAGACTTCGATATTGTATTACACAATATCCAGGTCTGCTGTGGATTCATTTTATGACTACAGCCTGACCTCTCTTCAACGCAGCATGAATATCTGCATGAGAAGGTACATTACACCAGCACTACACAACCCTGTGCAGAATAGCAACATTATGCAGCACATGTCACTGACTAGGTGCCATTGTATGATGGGCATTCCTGTAAGCACAAGTTCACTCCCACTGCACTTTCCAAGCAACACACACACGGTACTGCAGCCTATCTCTAAGCTGCTCTGAATGACAGAATGGGGCCCCAGTTCTGGTAGAATCAAGGGAGGTGATGTCTGGGACCACATCAGCGAACCAGTCCAGCTCTGGATCATGCAACTCTTTCCTCTTCACCTGGATTGTGAAATCCTCTCCTAAACTACATTCTAACTTTTGTAACCTCTCTACGCACAATGTCTTGGGCACAGAAGAAATTCTGATCTTCATGGTTATCACTGTCAATGTTACTTCTAGGCCCTGCAGAAAAAGTTGAACTTGAGAGTTTGATATTCTTTTTTGAGCTCAAATGTATCTGGAGGCAGCTGCAGCTGTGATGTCATTTACTGAGGTTGTTTCCGGGGGCCACTTCAAAGTTAGAGTTATGAGCTGTATCACCCAAAGATTTCTATCCACGTTATGACTGGTGAGACAGGGGCTGCTGTTGACACGAAATTCTTTCCTTTACTATCTACAATTAGCATTTTTCTCATTTCTAGCTCTTCGTATTTACTCCAGTCTGGCCATTCCTCCACTGTTATCTCAGCTACATGCTGGCAGCTTCCACCACTCCTCAATGTATTTAAGTCACAGGTGCATTGTGTCATTGCAAAGATTCTTGTTCCTCTGTGGAAGAAACAGAATACATGCCTACTTTGGCCTGTGGTGCAGCCCCAAATCTGACACCTGAAATTCATACTCTGTATTACACCAGTTTAAGAAAATAAGCATGAAACACTGCTCCTAGTACTTCAAAACATAAAATGTCAGCTGAGGAACTGCCCACGGAGAAAGAGCAACATTCATCTAACCTGACATCCACTCTGCTGCTATGAACCTCAATAAACTTTCAAGTGACATGAAGAGGACAGTCCACAGTTCCCACTCTAAAGCAGCCAAGTTAGAAGCTTCCGTGCATTTACCTTCAAATAATCTGTCAATTTATTGTGACCCCATGAATTTCATAGGGTTTTCTTAGGAAAGGAATACTCAGAGGTGCTTTTGCCAGTTCCTTCTTCTGATATCTAGCCGATAGCACTAGGTATTAATTGGTGGTTTCCCATCCAAGTATTAATGAGAGCTGACCCTGCTTAGCTTCCAAGATCAGATGGGATCTGATGCCTTTAGGGTAGTGGTTCTTAATCTTTTCTTTAGCTGGGACCCCCTTTGTTGCCCTGGACCACTGAGACTTAAGATTTAAAACCCTAAAGTGCCTCAAATAGTTATTTAAAGTTCCTCATCAAGGGTCTTTAAATTTGGAGAGAAGGGAGAAATATGAAAATGCAGACACTCCTGTTATGATATGATTAATAATAATGATGATTATTATAATTATAATATAATATGAGCACTCAAGGGGCTCATAAGCTTGGCACTGTAGCTACTACAGGTGCTGGAGCAATAAGCCTCCATGTTGTTCTTGCTGTGGGGCAGGCAACTGGAAAGCAGGTCCCTCCTGGCACTGCTGTTACAGCCCTGATTGCCGCAGCACCGGCCCTGCTCGCTTCCCCACCACCCTCGTCCCCTTTCAGCATCAGATACCCACCCAGCAAGATGCTGGTGATGAACAAGAGTGCTGCCTGCTTGCACCGGGTGGTGGGTGGTGGCAGGGGGCATGCACAACAGAGGCCAGACAAGTATGCTCCCGTTTGGGCTTCTTCACCACTCTTATCTTTAGGAAGATGCAGGAAGTGATTGTTGGAGCGGCCTGAATCCCTTGTGTGTGTGTGTGGTCTGTTCCTGAGAGTGATTCTCTCCCAGGGTGCTTCCTCAGTGATGCTGTCCTCTTCGTTTTCCTTGGTAGTGTTTTCCTGTCCATGCTGTAAAACTTATTCTGCCTCTGTTCTGTCCAGGAAGCCTTCATGTTCTCTGGTGTACTGAAGAACTGAAAAGGTTTGTCAACTTTCCCTTCTAAGGATCAGCAGCTTATAGTCGCTACAACTGTAATCCATGAGATTTTTCTGGGAGGCAAAAATGCAAACAGTGCACACGCAAAGGCAGGAAACAACTACAGATCCTTCTGCTTCCATGCCTACAGTTAATATTCCTGTTTCATACCCTAATAACATTTTAGAATATAACTGTATGTGGCACGATGGACACATTCCTGGCACAAAAACTTGCTTCCTCATCCAATTTGGCTCTCTTTGCAGTCATGCTGACTTTAACTAAGGCTGCTGGGAAACATATGCAAATGAGCTGCTCTTTCCCCCACAGCTCTGCCTCCAGGTGTTTCCTCATGCAATCCAGCTTCCTTTCCCCTCATGGCAGCTTTAGCAAAGGTTAGATCTGGCCACAATAACACGAGTCTCAATTAAACCCCATTGGCATACTGTAACAGACTTTACACAGGGCTGCCTTTAAAAGCTGTTCAGAAACTTCAGCCAGTACGAAATGCTATGCCTAGATGGCTGACCAGGGCTGATTACAGGGAACCTATTCCTCCCTTGTTGAACAGGTTCACTGGTCTGTTTCTGGGCGCATTTGAAAATACTGGTTGTGACTTGTAAAGCTCCATACAGCTTAAGTCCAGACTATTTGAAAGGCCCCTGTCCGAGCCTGCCTGAGTCTAAGGCCATTTCCGCACTAGACTGTTACAGTGCTATTATTCCACTTGCAACATCCTATGGAATCCTGGGGTTTGCTGTTTTGGGAGGGGCCATCTGGTCCCTCCCAAAATTGCAAACCCCAGGATTCCATAGATGTTGCAAGTGGAATAGTAGCACTATAACAGTCTAGTGCGGAAATGGCCTAAGAGTCTTTGTGGGAAGCCTTTCTCTCCGCCTCATCACTCTCCCAGGGCCATCTGGTGAGGCCATGAAAGTGAGCTGCTCCCTGGTTTTGGAATGGGAGGCTTGTTTGGCTCCTCCTGGTTTCTTTTATTTAAACAGGCCTCCAGATGTTAACTGGCAGTGGCAGAGGCTTTATTAATGGGCTGGACAGTATTTGTAATTTTATTATGCTTTCAATGTGTATAACTGTTTTAATTTGATTATTTATTTATTTTTTTAAGAGATTATCTTCAAATGTAGATGGGGAGAGAGGGGAGAGGGGGAAGGAGAGAGAGAGAGAGAGAGAGAGAGAGTTTTAGCCATAATTTATTTTAATTTGTATTGTAAGCCTTCTTGGGTTCCATATTGGAAGATAGGCAGGCTCTAAATTAGCTATCTCATGACATAAATTAAGTAAATAAAATAAATGTAAAGAACTGGATCCTTTTTTAAAAATCTGAGCAAAGGAGAGAGAGAAAAGAACCAGGAAAGTGGATTAATAATCAACTTTTTGCCAAAATATATTTTTCTACTGAGACAATATTTCTGATAAGGAATACTGAGCTCAGCAGAGTCCACTTGCTTTTGAAACAACCCACGTAACCACTGGTCAATTTGCTCCTTGAGATTCTGTCTATCTCATTGGGCAATACAATGTTGTCTTTTCTCCCTCGACTCAAAAAATCCATGCCTTTGGATCTGTTCTGACAGAAGCTGCCTGCCCAACTCCCCAACCCCCAAAAGTCTTGTGTCAAACTCATAAACTACAGCAGATGGCAGCTGCTTCCAATTTGGTCTCTGAAGAGGCCATTGTCTCAGATACAGGAAAACTTTATTTTCAGGTTCCGACTCTTTAGTCTTTAGCTGCTAAAGCTAAGAACTTCAAGACTTCTTGTTACTCAAAGAAAAGTTTGCGTCTCCCAAAATGTCTCACTGAAGTTTTTGCATTCAGAATGTGACATTTTTGTATTGCATTCAGATGTGAGACCAGTAATATTTTCCCATTTTAAGTAAGCAAAGTTTACTGGTCAAGCAGAATTTAGTACCAGTAACGTGTACTGAGAGCCAGCATGCTGTAGTGGTTTGAGTGCTGAACTACAACCCTAGAGACCAGGATTCAATTCCTCACTTGGCCTTGGAAACCCACTGGGTAACCTTGGGCATGTTACATACTTTCAGCCCCAGAAAAAAAACATGATAGGGTTGCCTTAGGGTCGCCATATGTCAGAAACCCTTTGAAGGCACACAACAACAAAGATCTGCTGCTCATTGTGACACTCTGTGAAGGCACTACCCAAAAGAGACCTGGGGAAAAATCCTCTCTTATTTGTAAATGCGAGCAGACACCTAGCTAGTACCAAAAGTTTGACAGCTCTTTCTTGTTTGATGACATCCATGGCCCATTCTAATCCCTAACCCAAGGATATAATCAGGAATAATGAATTCTTTCAAACACATGTATTAACCCCCTGACAAATCTGCATATGAGACTGAGGCCATATCCGCATGAGACATTTATAGCGCTATTATTCCATTTTCAACATCCTATGGAATCCTGGGGTTTGCCACCTGGCCCCTCCCGAAACTGCAAACCCCAGGATTCTATAGGATGTTGAAAGTGGAATAATAACGCTATAACAGTTTTGTGTGGAAATGGCCTGAGAAAAGTTCATCTTCAGTTAACAGCCAGGTGTATGGATACATAAATGACCAGCGGGGCAGGGGGAATGATAAACAGTGGGAACTAGAAAGCCACAAAATACGGGAAGGAACAGCGGCATTTCTGTTACCTCTGCCCAGGATACAAAATAAACGTGTTGTTCCTCAATAAGAACGGTGCTCCCCAGTGAAATCTCCCGTCAGCCTCTGCATTTCCAGCATTGCAGTAACTGAAAACTTCAGCTGAGTATTTAGAAATACAGTTTAGGTATTCAGAGAAAAGTGGCAGGCACAGTTATTGAGCAAATGAGAACACAGCAAATGAACAGGTTGCTTACCTGTAACTGGTTCTTCGAGTGGTCATCTGTGCCATCATACACTAGGAGCTTTAGCGCCTGCGCGGTAGCGTTCGGAAACTTCTAGAGCTTGTTCGCTTGGCGGGAACCCCTCCCCCACGCCGGTACTGCGCATGCTCCTCCCGCCGAGCAACGGTCTCTCCTCAGTTCTGTCGTCCGCCGTAGAACCTACAGGGACCTGAGAAAGAGGGGAGGAAGGGCGGGTGTGTATGATGGCACAGATGACCACTCGAAGAACCACAGTTACAGGTAAGCAACCTGTTCTTCTTCTTCGTGGTCTCTGTGCCTTCATACACTAGGAGACTGTGTAGCTTACCGGTCGGACGGCGGGTCAGGTCCTACAGCACGGAAGCCAACACCTCACGTCCAAACCGGGCATCTCTGCGCGACCGGCAGTCGAGCCTGTAGTGGCGCACGAAGGTCGATGGTTGGGACCAGGTCGCCACACGGCAGAGTTCATGCAGGTCAACTCCTCGCAGGAGGGCCGCAGAAGTAGCCACAGCTCTGGTGGAGTGGGCTCGAAGCAGGACTGGCGGAGGCTTCCTCGCGAGCTCATACGCCAGTTCAATAGTCCTCACCACCCACTTGGAGAAGCGCTGGGTGGACACTTTTAGGCCCCTCCGACGTCGCCCATAGCAAACAAAGAGATGCGGCGTCTGTCGGAAGGAAGCAGTCCTGTCCTTGTAGAAAGTCAATGCCCGACGCACGTCCAGGGAGTGGAGGGACCGCTCCAACGGTGTCGTCGGGTTCGGGAAGAAGGCAGGCAGGATGATGTCCTGGTTGAGATGGAAACTGGACACCACCTTTGGCAGGAACGAGATGTCAGGTCTCAGGACCACCTTGTCCCTGTGGAAGACCGTGAAGGGCTCATCGGAACGAAGAGCTGTGATCTCACCCGCTCGCCTCGCTGAGGTCACCGCTACCAGGAAGGCAGTTTTCATTGTCAGGAGCCTGTCATCCGAGGTCGCCATCGGCTCGAAGGGCGGCTTCGTCAACTGCGAGAGCACCAGCGAGAGGGACCACGGCGGTAGCGGCGGCGATACCGGCGGGTAGAGATGGTGAAGTCCTTTCAGGAACCGCTTAACGGTATCGTTCCTGAAGAAGGCCGAGGCAGCAGATCGTGGCGGTTGGTATGCCACGATCGCGGAGAGATACACCTTCAGGGATGGAAACGCCAGGCCCTGTTGCCGGAGGTGCAGGAGGAAGTGCAGGACGGTCGAGAGCCCCGCGGGCGATACCGGCTCACTCCTATCGTTAGCGAAGGTCAGGAAGCGTCGCCACTTGTATTGATAGTTGCGACGGGTGGATTCCTTCCTGGCCGCGACGAGGACGGTACCGAGCACGGGATCGTCTAGTGCGATATCCTCCAGGCATGGAGGGCCAGGCGTGGCAGGTCCGGATGGAGGACTCGGCCGCCGGAGTGGGAGAGCAGGTCCGGTGTCGGTGGCAACCGGAGCAGGTCGTCTCGCACGGCTTGTGCGGGTCAAACCAATGTTGCCTCGGCCAGTACGGGGCTACCGGATCGCGTCGGCTCGGTCGGCGAGGATCTTCGATATCGTCCGGCCGAGCAGCGGGGAAGGCGGGAACGCGTAGAGGAGTTCCCCGGTCCACGGAAACTGGAAAGCGTCCCCGATGGAGGCACGATCGTGGCCCGCTCTGGAACAGAATCGGCGACACTTCGCGTTTTCCCTGGTCGCGAAGAGGTCGATCGATGGTTCGCCCCAGCGGTCCCAATCAGTCTGAACGCCTCTCCGGAAGAACCATTCGTGATGGGATGAGGTGTCTCTGCTGAGGGCGTCTGCCGTGGTGTTCTCCTGCCCGGCCAGGTGAACCGCCACGGGATCGGTGCAGGCGAATGCACCATTCCCACAGGCCGAGCGCGATGTCGAGCAGGGTCGTGGAATGAGTCCCACCTTGTCTGTTGATGTAGCAGACGGCGGTGGTGTTGTCCGTCAGAATCAGGACCGTGCGCCCCGCCACGGCATGGCGGAACGCCCGTAGGGCTTTCCAGACGGCGAGCAGCTCCAGCGCGTTGATATGGAGAGCGGTCTCGTCGTCGGTCCATCTGTCGCGGACTCTGAGATCGCCGCAGTGGGCACCCCATCCATAAGGGAGGCGTCGGTCGTTACCGTCACCTTCGGTGTCGGCTGTTGGAAAGGCATCCCTGACATGAGATTGCGTCGCGACTGCCACCATCGGAGGGATGAGCGGACGTCTCCCGGCAGCTGCAGTCGGAGTGTCTGTTCGTCTCGCAGGGGGTCGAATATGCGGACGAACCAGTGTTGAAGAGGTCTTGCTCTCAGCCTGGCGAGATTTTTCACAGCGGTCGTCGCAGCCATGTAGCCCAAGAGCTGCTGGGACGTTTCCCGCAGATAACGTCGGGGCCGTACGAGCGTGAGCGGCGGCCCGGATAAGGGTTTTGTGCTCGAGACTCTGGTAGGTACGCCCTGGCGGGGGTGAAATGAGCGTGCCCCGATGAAGTCCAAGATCCTCGCCGGCTCGAGGTGGGACTTCTTTGGATTCACTCGTAGACCAAGGCGGGTGGGTGGGGAACGTCATGTGGACGTCGTGGTAAAGTCTCTGTTTTCAGGACGCCCCAAAAGCCAATCGTCGAGGTAGGGGAAGGGGAAGCGCCCTTCGTCCGCAGGTAGGATACCACCGGGGCCATGCACTTGGTGAAGACCCTTGGGGCAGTCGAGAGTCCGAACGGCAGCACCTTGTACTGGTAACAGGTGTCGTCGACTGCGAAGCGGAGGTACCGTCTGTGCTACGGGGCGAATGGCGATATGGAAGTATGCGTCTCGGAGATCGATGGAGGCGAACCAGTCCCCTCGATGTAGGAAGGGTAGGATCGACGGTATCGTGACCATCTTGAACCTTTTGGGGCGGTATAGTAGTTCACCCCTCTGAGGTCTAGGATCGGCCGGAGGGTACCGTCGGCTTGGATCGTGAAGTCCTCGGAGAAAGACCGGTGGTCTTGGCCTCTTGCGGGAGCCGCTCGATCGCCCCTTTCTGGAGGAGGTACGGATCTCTTCCAGGAGGGCCGGACTCGACGGCGTGGAGTAATAAACGCCGCGAGGAGGAATATCGAGAAGATCGATGGCGTAGCCAAGACGGACGATGGAAAGTACCCCAAGAGTCCGTAGTGACATACTGCCACTCCGCTAGGTGTCGAGCGAGAGTCGGTCGGTCTCCGAGCGCTGATGGTAGGCTGAAGAGTGGGTATTGGTGGGTCCTGCCAGGCACGTCAAAACCGAGACTTTGTCTCGGAGGAGGACTTCTTCGACGAAGGCGGGCGCCGCCTAATCGTGCGTATGGGCCGATGAGCCGGAGGACGGTCTCGACTGTCCAGACTGGGCCGAACGCTGGAACGACGAGGTGGAAGATCGTCGCCAGGATGAGGGCGGAAGGTGGAGGCCCTGCAGGTCTGCGTGGCCGGCTGCAGCCCGATCTTTTGCGGTCAGTCTCGCCTTGACGAGATTGTCCAAAGCTTCGTCTGTGGACGAATTGAATAGGCCTTCACCGTGAGAAGGGGAGATCTTCAATCCTCCTTCTGGTGTCCTCCTGGATGTCGGCCGGTCGAAGCCAAGCATGGCGGCGGAGGCCGACGAGATCCGCCATGACCCGGGAGGCGATCTCCACTGCGTGCCGGGAGGAGGCCATCTGGTGCCGAGCGATGGAGATAGCCTCATTGAAGATCACGGAGGAGGCTTCAGGCGGTATCCTCCGGTACCGCTTCCATCGCTGGTTGCAGGCGATCGAGCACTTTCTTCAGGTATGCCGCGAGGCAAGCCTGAGTGTTGGACAGCCTGATCTGCAAGGAGGCAGCCGATCGAACCTCCTGCGTAGGCGTCCCAACTTCCTGCCCTCTTTGTCCGGCGGGGGTGGTGTGTTGCCTGCCGGAGCCTTCGTCTGCGCGGACTCGACGACCACAGAGTTCGGTGCAGGGTGATTAAATAGATAACCGGCGTTATCCTTCTGCACCCTGTAGAGGTGTTCTAACCGCTGCGGTATCGGCTAAGCCGAGGCCGGTCTATCCCAGGCGGCCTTCACCAGTCTGGATACCCGGGGCAGGAGAGGCAGCGGGGCCGTGGAAGGCCCGCTTTTTCCTCGAAAACGGAGAAGGCTGGATCGTCATCCTCCGGCTCCGCATCGGCGATCTTAAGGCCGAGGGTAGTGGCCATGCGGAGCAGCATCGCAGAGAACTGGTGGACGTCCTCTGGAGCAGAATCTGGGATCGGGTCCCCGAATCCCAACGGAGGAGACTCCTGGGAGGCTGTCTCAGACACCTCAGACTCCGCACTCGAGTCGTACGACTCCGAGCTCGGTGAGTCCTCTCGCCGCTCGCTCTCCGGCTCCTTCGTAGTTGCCGCAGGTGTTGCCTTCCTAGGCTTCTCCGCAGCCGGGGCGGTGGTAGCAGCAGCGTCCCGCTTGGGATGGCTGACCACTGACTTCACCCTCTTGGTGGTGACCGGGGTAGTCTGGCAGGCTGACGTCGTCGTAGCCCGCTCAGTCACCACCGACTCCGTAGGGCGCGTCGCCGTTGCCGTGACCCTAGGAGGTGGCGATATCGCCCGATACCGTGGTGAAGGCTCCCTCGCCCTATGATATCGAGGAGAGGGAGAGCGGCTGAAGGAGCGGCGGTCCGACGGAGATCGGCTTCGGCGTCGACGGTACCGAGCCTCGTCCCCTCTAGGCGAGCGCGATTCGCGCTGTCGACGAGGTGACCGGGACCCCCGGAAGGTCTCCCAGCGACTCGGGCCACGATGGTACCGATCCCGGTACGATGGCGAATGCACCGATAGGAGGCCGGGCGCTTCTCCCTCAGTTTCCCTCGCGTCCTGGCCACGTGGACGCCGGGGTGTATCTGGAGGCAGAGGGCGGGTTTTCCTCTCTTGTCTCCCTCGGAGGCGGCGAGGCCACCGGACGCTCGGAAGAGGGGGACCGGGACCTGAAGGGGGTAACGCCGTCCGGAGAAGCAGAGGGCTCTCTCTGCTGCAGGTCGGCCGACCTGCGCCTAAGGGGCGGTGGCGCTCCTCCACCGGGGTTTGGAGGGTCTCCCACAGGAAGTCCGGGCGCTGTTGGGGAACGTCCTGATCTCATCCTCCGAGAGGTCGACGGACTCGCCTCGCCCTTTGGAAGGCTGCTGAGTAGGAGGAGGAGTAGGGGTTTAGCGTCCCAGCCGGGGGCGCTTCTTTTCCTTCTTCTTCTTCTTCTTCTCCTTCTCCTTGCCCTTGCCTCCGTCCGGAGCAGGGCTTTTTTTGCAGGCGTCTCCGTGGGGAGCCTCAGCCTTCCTCGCCGTCGAGGATCCTTTCGCTGACTTGGCAGCCGCCGACAGTTTCGGGTCCTCGGTAACGCCAAATCGGCGTTTTGCCAGAGCCCGATACCGACGAGGTAGGAACGGCAGCCGCCGATCCGTCGATGGCGTGGTCGTCTTCTTGTCGGCCATCTTGGAAGTGGAGGTTCTTATGCCCCAAGACTGTTCCCAACAATAAGATTTGAGTCTCGCGGAGCGGTTGCGAAGAGTTTGGGGAGTAAAATCCCTCAAATTTGGCAAGCCGGATATTTGGGGCTCGCCCCAAAAAGAAGAGACACTCCTTATGGCCGTCGTTGAGGGCAACCTTGCGGCCGCAGGACACGCACTTCTTAAAGACGCGGACATAAGACGAAGAAACCCAAACTCCGAAATCCAAAAAAGACGAAAACCGAAGGGGGATGAAAAAAAGAGGTCAAAGACAGTCCGAAAGTCCGTAAAACCGTGAAAAAACGCAAGCCAAGCACGACGTGAGAGGAACAAACAAAGAACCTTCCGTACGCGGCGGCGGCGAGAAAGAACTGAGGAGAGACCGTTGCTCGGCGGGAGGAGCATGCGCAGTACCGGCGTGGGGGAGGGGTTCCCCAAGCGAACAAGCTCTAGAAGTTTCCGAACGCTCCGCGCAGGCGCTAAAGCTCCTAGTGTATGAAGGCACAGAGACCACGAAGAAGAAGTAAGAGTTCTGTGTATGAACTATGTTTAATATCTCACTCTCTGCACTGCTAGAAATTTGGGGACTGCAGGATATTTAATTGGAGGAGGGGGTAGAATTCTTACATGGTGGTGCAATATCTCCTCTCTCTTCCATAGCTACACCTCTGGGTGCCCTTGAAATCTACTGCTACTGAATCCTGGTCCGAAGGCCTACAAGGAAGACTGCACCTTGCCGTCATCCGTACCTGTCAGAGCAGAGGCAAGCAGAGTATGGCCCAGAGATTGTTTTTGCAGTTCTTCACAGACCCCCAAGTCTCCCCAGACCCCACCCTCTAGAAAAGAGATGAATGCATTTCCTGGAAGCTTCTAGGCCAGGCATTCACCTTTTAAACATGTTGCAAAGCCTGTCCTGCACTTTTTAACGTCTCCTCCCCCAAAAGCTGTTTTTTCACAATCAGGTGGACTTGCAAACACTTGCGAGTTTCACTTTGGATACTCCATGTGGCCCCAAAGTATCGCAGGAGAAGAAAATTGGCCCCTGCACCCACAACAATTGCCCATCCCTGTGTTATAGGATTCATAGCACACAACAAAACCTTCTTCCATCGCTGGCAGGACTCTACTCTGCAGCCCATTTGCCTTAAACATACCTGCTCAGACCGTAATAGCTACACGCTACTTTGAAGGCTCTTTAGGGATGAGAAGACTGCAGTTGCCATGACAACAGAACCTGCCTGGTACCCAACAACAGCTATCCTGGTACAACCTGGTCTTACATGAGATCAACCATCTAAAAATAGACAGGGACCCTCTCGTCACTGTCAGGCCATCTTCCACCTGCTCTGACACAGAAACCACTTTTTTTCAGCTGAATGCACAGAATGGAAAATGAATGCAGTAGACTAAGATCTGGGGGAAGGATGCAGCCTGAGTTAAGGTCTACCGAGCAGCTATTCAGTTATACCTGTGACTGCCTAGCTTACCATCTTGGGGCAGTGAGTTCCATAGGATGTCTCTTTTTTAATGTGGCACTTCTCCTTTGTTGTTATATCCTGTTATAATTAATCCTAGTACAGGTAACTGAAATTAAAAAATCTTTCTCTTTGTTTATATCTTCTTCCATCTCCCCACCCCACCCCCATTCCCTGTATTGCCTGCTCTGAGTCTGTTTCTAGATTGTAAGTTCCATGGAGCAGAGAGCTGCCACACACATGGATGGTGTAATCATAACAGCAACAGTGACTACCTCTGCTAAGCAAGGCCAGCTCTATCCTTAGGCAGAGTGAGGCAGCCATCTCAGGTGGCAGATACTGGGAGAAGGAGGCGGGTGTTGGAAAGAAGGAGCTGTGTGCCCCCCTAAGCTAACCCGGTGCCTTTAGGTGCTGTTTCATCAGCAGTGTTGAATAAAAATCCAACTATTAATTTAGTTAGATTTTGCATATGGAATGGAAAGGGGGGGTGCCATTTTTGCCTCAGGCAGCAAAATGTCTTTGGCTGCCCCTGCCACTTGAACAACCATGAGAAGAATATATGATGCCAGGTGATAACTGAGGCTCCACTGGGATCTGAGCATATGAAAGGTGCCAGATCAGTTGCAAGTGGCTGACATCTTAAGTGATCAAAGGGAGGAACAAAGCAGCCGTCAAGTAAAGCACAGCAAAAAAGCAAAGGGCAGAACAACACTTTAAGAGGGCAGTAAACTCAGCAGCAAAAGAAGCAGCAACTCTGTCAAAAAGGTCTGCTTGGGAATAACTGGCCTCAGCTGTGCTCAGCTAGACTTTTATGACTGAATCACCTGTTGTAGCTTAAGCTACTATAGAAAACACACAACTTCATCAGATGCAATTTACTGAACAAAACATACCCTACAAACAATATAGTTCATGCTTTTGCTTTATTATACATGTTGCATTCAGAGGCCTTGCTCTTTTTGTATTAAATTATATATGAATTCTAACATATATAATTAATTATATATAATTCTCTATATATAATTCTGGCAGGGGGGAGTAAATCTAACATTCATCTTGCCTAGAACAGATCAGCTGATACAAATCCAGTGGTTAATTGTAACAAGTAGTTCCCATTAAAACCATTTGAAAGATTTTACTCTGAACAGGACAAACTTTGGATGTACTGTAGTCGTCCAGCCAGAGACACACAGTATAGAAAGAAAAACTGACAGTTTTTAAACTATATTTTTCAAACTTTTGTCAGCTGCCTTTAACAACAACAACAAGATATATTAAAGTGCAATAGCAAAACATTTTAGCTTCCACCTTCTTCAGCTGCTCTTATTGTCTGAAGGACTATTTGATGGTGAACTTTTACCTATGAATGTAACTGGAAATGAGGCTTTTGACAGATGGATGCTGTCCTTTCTTCCTCAATGGTTTCTAAACATTGGTTTTACCTCAATTGTATTTTAATATACTTTTGTGTTTGTATTTGTTTTTTAGTCTTGTGAGCCACCTTGAATCCAACTTTTGGGAGAAAAGCAGCATGTTAATTGTATAAATGTTCTAAAAGTTGTCTCTCGTATTCCCCCACCTCCATGTGTGTGTGTGTTACATGTGAACTCCTCTTAAAGTAGCAGCATCTGGATTCTTTCGTACAATATTTTAAAATATATTTAACAGCTGGTTAAAATAAAATGCATTGCCTCATTTATTCCGTTTCTTATTGTGCAAAACTAACAGCACTGCTAAGAACTTATCTCCTTGGGGCCTCAGTCAAACAGAAAATTCTAATCTTGTCAACATGGTAGTAAAAATACAGTAAGAAATTGAGTAAGTGGACATTTAAAGTTGCATTTGTAAAACAAATAATTACACTATCCATCTACCACTTTTTAAGGCAGTGGTGGAAGCATGGTGTAGTGGTTTGAGCACTGGACTACAACCTTGAAGACCAGGACTCAATTCCCCACTCAGCTATGGAAACCCACTGGGTGAGCTTGGGTGCATCACACTCTCTCAGCCCCAGAAAACCCAGTGACAGGGTCGCCATAAGTCAGAAACAACAATGAGACAGGGCACACAACAACAAGAAAACCACTGACCTGCAAGATGTTCAGAGCTCATGAGATCTCCCTATCTAGCTAAGCAAGCCCTGACTCAGTTTAATGGTCCTCTGAATTTGCCTCTTGAAATTAGTTTCTACACTGTGACTAACTGAATGAGATTAAAATAAACTGTTTTCTGTGCAAATGCTCCGTTGATAGAAAGACTAGAGTTCTTGGTGCCATGATATACTTGAAGCAAAAACGGGTCACAGAAATCAGTGTGCATATTTCAAGGTGTTCTATGACTCCTCACAATATTTGAAGCCTTTCAGATAACATGGATAGATGAGCGCTAAGTACCTTTCCTAGTGTACAGGAGGCCCCCCTCCTTTTGATGCCCTGTTATCTGACAACTTGTTCTTTTGATGCTTCCAAATTAAAGACAAGTTCCATTAATTCGATGCAGATTCTGCTTTTTCATGAGTTCTTTTTGCCTACTGAGGCTCTCTTGGAACCGCTCACACGCACATGCTGCTTGCAAAGCAAAGTGAGAGGGGGGAAATAGGTTCCAAGCCGACTGAGAGACTTTGCAAGCAGTCCACAGCAGTCAATCCCAACCGAGCCTCCCTAAGTCCTTCCTGCTCTCTGCATACGGTACATGGGTTCCACTTTTCAACCAATTCCGTTTTCTGACAGTGCTCTGGTCCCTAACCTGTCAGATAAATGGGGAAGCCTGTATGGACATTTCAAAATACACTAACACCACAAGGTGGCAGCACTTCCTAGCACTCCTAGCAATCTAAGATTAAGGTGTTTTGTCAACAAATAAGAGTTGAGCATTTGCTTCCATCAAGTACCTTCAAATCAATTAAGTTACTCCCCAGCTTCTCTAGGCTATAGTTTTAACATTTAGTTCAACCTAGCCCCTACCCTAACAGAACAGTCTTTCTATTCTATTTTGTATTTTGTTTTGTTTTTGCACACTCGTGCTTGTAACTGGCAGAAACAATGGAAGAACATGGGAGGGCTGAAAATCGAAGATTTCCTAGACCACCCTGGCCCTCCTGTAAACTTCCATGAATGAGGCAGTGTGTGATTGTGTAGTCAAGAGCTTTGCCTGGAAGAACCTCAATTATGGCAAAGGCCATTTTCACACTAGACTGGTATAGTGCTATTATTCCACTTTCAACATCCTGTGGAATCCTGGGGTTTGCAGTTCAGGGAGGGGGCTCCCTAAATTGCAAACCCCAGGATTCCATAGCATGGTGAAAGCGGAATAATAGCACTATAACAGTCTAGTGCGAAAATGGACAAAGTCTGGATTCAACTTATTATAACATATTATATGGGTTGCTGTATTTTTTTTCGCTCCCTCAAACTGTTATTAGGAAAACTGTGTATAAATACATTCAGACCTATCTGAGTAGTTCTTAGAATAACCTTGCCAAGTTGGTCAGTATAATTATCCACAAACACCAAATAGGTCTGAGAGATGCTTGCTTTGCTTAACATGATCTAGGAAATTGCTGAGGTGACATTCAAACAAGGGACTTCCTGATTAACAACACAGCCTGTTAGCTGCTGAAGTAGCTCTCAACAGGAAAGAAAGTTATGTGAGATTACTTTTAAAAAAACACAGGGATTTCCCTTCCTTTTAATTAGATTTGTTTTGGTCTGCACATTCCTTTCTTTCAGAGCCAGACCACCAAGCAAGACATTTTCTGCCCTTATGTGTTTACACAGAAATCGCCAAATTTACCACATGCAGGGTCTCAAAGCCAGGAAAGCATTCTTGGGGAATGAATTTGCCTTCTCCATGCTTTCTTTGTTGGCCAACACACTTATAATCTTTCCATTCTACATAGACCACGCATGCTGGGGACGAGCTGCTTCCTCCTATTTGCAGAACTAGATTTGGTCTTAATTACATTAATCCAATTTTATGTACATTTCTTTAAAAAAAATTAAGGATATGGACATTTTAACTATATATATATATAAATACCAGCAAAGCTTGGCAAAGTTTCTTTTTGGCGACTACAGCTCTCATTGTCCCTACTAACTGGGAGATTCTGAGAACTGTAGTCCAAAAAGGTAATTTTTCAAAACTCTGAAAAGCAGGCCTGGGTTTAAAGCAAATTGCTAGTCACAACTAGAGTATACTCACTGAATCCATGGAAATTTAGTAAGTCAACACTTACAAAAGTTGGGACCGACTGGATTCAGGTCATGGTAGCATGCCTGTTTTGGCCTCAGCTGCTCCATATGCAGTATAAACCGATATGTGTCCACTCAGGGGTTTGTCCCATTCAAGGCAGTTAGACTTTCTCCGAAGTTATTGGGGACCATTACTGTCGCTAGATGGAAGCAAATCCAGGATTTGCGGGATGAGTTATCTCTTCTATTTTTACTTTAATGTTTGTATTTCTGAACATTTGTTGGCTGTTGTATTTATATCTCCCTCAAATGTGTTTATACATTATTTTGTTATTTAAAGCATTAATCTGTCTGGCGCCTTTCTGTTTGCCAAAACTCCCAGGGTGGCTCATGACGAAATAAAACAATCCCAGTACAACCACATGTAAAACTGATACAGCAGAATTAGCAAAATATAAAGCAATAAAACCAATGAAATCAGTGCCCATTACGAGCTAAAATAACAACTTATGTAAAATGTCAGAAGAATAATTATTCCAGTCTATTGAAACAGGGCATTGTATATTGAAAAGATAATCTAATAAATGTTATCTAGGAGATGTGTAAATGCAGTATTACACACCTTCCAACATTTCACAGATGAAATCTAGGACATATGTGTCCAAGCAACATCAGAGTGTGCTCAAGATGGCAAAAGGTATTAGTAAGAAAGAATAGAGAAGCTGAGAGCCAGTGTAGTGTAGAGATTTGAGCACTGGACTAATAAGGTTTATTTATAACGCCCTTTACACAAAAGGGCGGAACAATGACTTAATGTCTTTGTCCCTGATTGTATATGTCATTGTTCTGCCCTTTGGTGTAAAGAGCGTTATAAATAAACCTTATTTATAAACAGAAAACTACAACAATACATGGCATATACATTCCTGGAGGCCAGGGTTTGATTCCCTGTTCGGCCATGGAAACCCACTGGGTGACCTTCGGCGTATCACATACTCTCAGCCCCAGAAAACCCCATGATAGGTTCGCCTTAGGGTCACCATAAGTCAGAAATGATTTAAAGGCATACAACTACAACTACAACAACAGATAAACTAGGAGACACTTCTGCAGTATGCTTTTGCCTACTGGAATGGTCAAGATTCTGCCTTTCCTCCTGCTGAGTTAACTGATCACACACTACTTTTGCACTTTGAACTCAGTTTGCAGCCACTGAAGCAAGCTGAGCACAAAGGGGGAAAGTGGGAGGAAGAGAGAAAAACTGGTGAAAAAGTGGGAAGGTAGAACATTAATCAGAACTATCCCTGCCAAACTGTGATAGTTGGAGGTTATGGCATGATCAATTAGATAGCACGAACCTGACATAATTTTATTGGTCAGTGGGGTTGAATCCAAACTTCACCATGCTTAGGGAAGACCTGGGGTGTGGTGAGGGGAAGCACTAGACCGTTATAGCGCTATGATTCCATTTTCAACATCCTATGAAATCCTGGGGTTTGCAGTTTGCAAACCCCAGGATTCCATAGGATGTTGAAAGTGGAATCATAGCGCTATAACAGTCTAGTGTGGAAATGGCCTTAGTTATTGGTGGTAGTGGGACAAATTAATTGCAAGTAAATTCTTCATAACAAGCAACTTCCAAACTGTTGAACTTTCTTACCCTCATAGAGGCCATTGAAAGTAACTGCCCTTTGCGCTGGAGAAGAAGAAAAAATAACCATTGTGCTCATCTTCTCTTGTAACTGTTTACTGCTTCTGTGATAATGTTACCATTATTGACTTAATGTAAGCCACTCTGGGAGTTGTATCACCTCAAGTACACAGCTAAATGCTTTAAACTAAATAAAGCAAGTCGCAACTGAGAAAATACATCTATCCTTGACACACATCATGGAATGAGGGGATAAATTTTTCAAGGTGTTGTAACTTCCAGGCAGGCTTTAATCTGGGCACGTTTCCAGCTTAGCTTCAGTTTCTTTGGAATGTTGCGTGTGTTGCAATTCCTTTGTTAAATGTTAACTGAAGTAGGAACTCCCTCAGAGAGAGAATTTCCTGGCTGCCTTGAACTTTCCTGCCTACATTCCTGGCATCTGGAAGTTTGGTCATACGGTGCTTGCGGTGGGAAAATTAATAGTTGCAGAGACTGGCTATAGCAGGACTTTCCCAGAAGGAAAAAATCCATTGCATATCTTTGTTAATCTTCCTGTCTGTCTATGGTAGAGGCCTTTCTTTCTTTCATTCTCCTCACCATCATGGGCACAACCTGTGGGGAGGTAAGATAGGGTCTTGGTGGCTGCCCCAAGGATCTGGAACTTGCTTGCTAGAGAAACTGGAATGGGGTACAAAGACTTTTAAAAAAAAATCCTGATAGGTTTAAGAGAATTTTTTAAAGAGGATGCTGTATTGTTTTAACTGTACTTTAAAATATACTGTGCTGTTTAAGAGAGTGCCCGTATTGTTTTTAAGAGGATGCTATGTTCTCTTAACTGTACTTTTTAAAAAAATGCTTTTAGTAATTTTTAATTATATATTTTAAACTGTTTAATGTTGATTCTGTTTGATTCTGTTTTAGTGCTTTATCTTTTAACTCTCTTATATTGTTAATACTTTGATACTACTTTGGATTTTTATAAGCCACCTTATAAGTTCTGGTTTTAGAGAAAAGGCAAGGTATAAATATCATGATCATCATCATCATCATCATCATCATCATCATCATCATCATCATTCCTCTATCTAACAAAGAGTTTAAGCACAAATTTACTGTGCAAGCATCTAAGTCACTTCTGTACCCCATAGAAGTAAGAGCGGTTTGGAAGTCTTTTTGTTATGTCTCTCATGCGGAGGAAGATCTTCAGAAATCACAGCACATTTTCCACCCCGCTTGCTCCAAGATGTCTACCAGTGTCCTCAAAAGATCTACAGGAAGCTCTGGCCATCCCCAACCTAGTGCCCTCCATATGCACTGTGCTGTTTTCCCAGCATCAACCAGCTAAGCTGGTTGGGGAATGATGACTCTTGTAGTACAATATATCTGGAGGGCATTGGGCTGGGGGTAAGGCTGAAACTGAGCTCTGATTCTAAGAAAACAACAGTCACTTCAGGGTGTATAAACAAATCCAATTTAAGGCTGTTGACTTAGGATAGCAGTCCCAAATAATCATTATAACAATCTGTTTCACAATACCTTCTTCTCCCCACCCCGAACTTCTCTTTCTACTCCCAGAAAATAATGCAAACAACCTCTTAATTGACAGGAAGGGCTTTTGTTTAATACCATCTGTTGCAGCAACAGAACTGGCATATTTGAAAACAGCAAAGAAAATATACCTGGGTCAAACTGGTCTGGGGGGGGGAGACCATCTTCCTATGCTCCAACTGGCCTTTTTAGGGTCAGTAAGTCTGTCCTACTTGGAACTAATAGTAATATCCAAGCCCAGTGTGCTATGAAAGCCAGTGTGGTGTCAGAGCCAGTATGTGTTTCTCAAAAACAAGTCATGAGAAGCTAATCTCAATCTCTCTTTTTTTTTTCTTTGCTAGAGTACACCCTCCATAGACCCTCCATATCTGTGGGAGTTTTATTCCAGGAACTCCTGTGAAAAAAACACAAGTTCTCACATCCCAGAACATTAAATGGTGGCAACGTGTGTGTGGAAGCTTTGCCATGTCTGCATTCATGTCATTGCCATTTTAGGTACAGGACACCATGCCTCACATTAGCTGGAAGTCACATATGCAAAAGTTACGAGATGCTCCTTATTTTGAATATACAGTATTGCCAAGCAATATTCAATTCACATTGACAATACAATCATACAGCTATATCTACCCAGAAGTAGATCCACATCCCCCTCCATTCTTATCCTAGCAATAACCCTATGAAGTAGGTTAAACTGATTGGTTCAAGTTTACCACACGACTGCTATGGGAAATTGGGGATTTGATCTGATATATAATGTGTATCAGGCACAAGAAGTGGAAGTAAAGACAGAGCTCATGCAGTGGCATGGATCCGAAAGCTGTAATTTTGAACAGAGTCTGATAAAGGCATTTTTATTTTATAATAATGTATTATGTACTATTATAGTTATTATCAAATACACACACACACACACACACACAGTAGTGTATATATTGTTATGATTGCCCCCCTCTGCAAGTTTTCCCACACTCCATACATCACTTCCAAAATATCTTTGCTTAAGACATCGTCTTTGTATGCTTTTCCTCATCACTTTTGCCCTCCTTTTGCCTGGTCACACCTTTTTTGACCACACATTCAACACTACAACATTTTATTGCAGGGCTCACATCATTCACAAACAATTAATCATCATTCATCAAGTTTTCCACACTAAAAGAAGCTGGCTACTCTAACCTTACTGGATAGAATTGCATTTGTATTTCTTAATGACTTCATTGGTGTCCATGTGTCAACTGGCTGTGTATGTGAACCTCTGTGATCAGATTCTTATGTGCAAATTTCTGGTCTTATATGGTAGTAATAAATCATGCATGGAAATTGTGCATCAAAGCCATGAAATCAGCTACAAATGCAATTCCAAATAAAGTATTCAAAAGCTGAACCAACAAAGTGAGGAAAGCACCAGAGATGCTACTTTCCATCCAGTTTGGGGCCATCCTTGGCTACCCCAAGAAGAATGAACCAACAGAACCCCTGGGTCTTTTTCTTGGGGGTGGGCCCAAAAAGAGGGGAAAGTGGGTTTCTATATCATTGCTCTCCATGTGTTCCTTATGGCAACGATTAGGCTGATTAGGCAAGCTGGTTTATATGTTTGCATTGGCTTCCCTGTTTATCCCACAGCATGCAGATTCCTCACAAGCTCAAATGCCTGATGTTTTTCAAGCTCTTTTTCATCCCAAGCCTGTCCTCCAAATAGATTAACAACATCACAGTTTTATCTATAAATGATGGGAAGGCTGTGAATCAGCACCTAGAACATCAAGCAGACAGTCTCACACTTTCTTGAACAGGGCTGCAGCCTGCCTGCATGGACCTATCTATTCCAAGTTACTTTCAATAATAATAAGCTATTTTGGGAACTGTACTTCCCCAATCAGTCAAAGTGAAGAACTGCTGGGAATTTCCTGAAGCTCTAGCTGGCTAGGATTCAAGCTACAGTTACCTTTTTCAGCAAAGTTCCCTGGCACTAGAAATGGAGATTTTTCAGTGGTGTGCACCATGGGTCTAATTCCCTCCCTAAAGACATCTTTCTTATTAGTTCCACTTGAATTTTCAAGTCTGTATTGGGCATAACTGGAACTTTGAATTGCTCACAAAAAAACAGAACCATAACCAGTGAAAACTGTTGTAACAACAGTCTGTTTCCATTCATGTCTGAAGACAGCTAAGATGTTTTACTGCTCTACTGCACAAATTGACTTGAGAACAGAAAAGCAGGGTGTTATGGTAAAACTAAAATAGATAAAAAAGTGACAGTCAAAATGAGCCCTTGTCTTTTAGGGAGTATGTTTTCCCCCCTATAATTTAAATAAGTTGTTGGCCAGTAGATTCCTGTTGATTCCACGTTTGCATCCCTGGATGCTTACGCTTACATTTATCTTTCCTATTCTAACATCCTTGAGATTACGTTGTCTCGTCTATCTATCTGTCTATACCTCTGTCTGTCTGCCTATCTGCCTATTTACCTATCATATTTTTATTCCATTCCTCAGCCCCAAAGGCTCCTTTCTGATTCTAACACCCTGGGATCCTGTTGCTGCAATACACTGGCATAACTGTGGTGATTTTGCCACTGGCAACAGGAGGAAAAAGGCCTTGGGGGCTATGTCTGTGACAGAAGGCCATGGAAGAACTGGGTGCTAGAGGCTGGCAGATTTTGTCTGCCATCCTCGCTGATACTATATCACCCTAGCAAAAGCACTACCAGCAGCATAGGGGACCCCCAGGACTCTGGCCTTAAATCTTCCCCATGTTCCTTCCCATGTTTCACTCTGAAACAATAAAAACATCACTGTGCAGGACAATCAGCAACGCTGTTGTAGACTCCCTGCCTCAAGGGCAGTCAGTGACACAAAGCAAACACCAAGGGTGTTGCCTATTTCAGCAGAGAGGCAAGATGCACTTATCAAATAGAAGCCAAAGGACTTGAAATGATGCAAGGGAGGCGGGGAGGGGACCCAAATCAGCATTCAATGCTGGGGCTGTTACATTTATGGTAGCATCACAAAGGACTGAAATTGGCCAGCAGCC
Organism: Ctenosaura bakeri; assembly: GCA_948474755.1. Lineage (NCBI taxonomy): Eukaryota > Metazoa > Chordata > Lepidosauria > Squamata > Iguanidae > Ctenosaura > Ctenosaura bakeri. Next base: position 837,010 of record CAOLHI010000372.1, on the reverse strand, counting down.
ACAACCAACCCTTGGCAGATTACCATCTTTGACCTACAACAATATGTGACTCTGCATAAGTGGCCGGTACTCCTGTCTGTGTCCAAAGTAAATGCAAATGCTGGTGTAATGGTCTGAGTGTTTGACCGGGACTCCGGGGAGACTAGGGTTTGAATCCCCACTCACCTGTGAACACTTTCAACAAGTCACACTCTCTCACCTTTACAGAAAGGCAATGGCAAATCTCTTCTAAATGCATCCTGCCAAGAAAACTCTACCATGGGTCACCGCACATCAGAGTTAACTTGAAGAAGCATAAGAACAAGTACTACACTTGATCTTAGTCAAAAGGCCAAGAAGTGCCCAAAGTAGACACAACTATACTTTTGTCTTCTTTTGCTTGCAAGGCCCTGTGCTTACATTTTCAATTGCTCTGGCTTTTCCTAGCAGTAGCATGAGATTGCTTAGTAACTATACAGAAAAATATGGAAAAATTTCTGTTTTGGATGTCTGGGGGACTCTGAGAGCCACTAACCAAAAAAGTACCTTTTTCCAAATTCTGATATATATCCATGCATATGCCATAGACCAACCTCCCACTATTTGTGCAAGGTGGTCCTCAGAGTCTCCTGCTCATAAGGTGATTTTTCTACTTCTGCTGCAAAGGTGTTGTGCGCATTAAAAGAACAAACATACACACTGGCTTAGATCCCGGAATGAATCACTTATGAAGGTTAATGAAGAAAAATTTCCTCCACTGCCACCACCAGCACCACCACTCTTCACATCAGCACTTCATCATACCAACTTCAGAAACATTCATTGGTTTTTCAGGGATTGGGTAAGCTTGGGCAAGCCACACTTTCTCAGCCCCAAAGGAAGGCAAAGGCAACCCCCCCCGAACAAATCTGGCCAAGAAAATCCCATGATAGGGCTGCCATAAATCAGGAACAACAACAATAAATCCAGTTAACTAGTCCAAGCCATGGTGTTCATCCTAAATAGTGTGATTCTGAAACTTTCAACAACTACTGAAGTTACCATATCTATTATTTGCCATTTTTAATACAAGGTAGCAATTATTACTTTCCTATACATAGATGTATTTTATGTTGCACGTTTGTCTACCTTATTAGATATATTTATCAGGTGTGTATATGTATACATTTTGCATTTATATTAATTTTGATCTCTTTCCTGATGCAGAAACATAACCAGGCGTCCAGCTGTGATCTGCAATGACTTTGGTATGCCCAACATGCTGTCTGTCTATTTTTATTTTCTGCCAGCATTTCTCCATAGTGTTATTGAAGGCTGCTTCTGAAATTCCCCTAACTACTGGGAGTGCCTTTTTCAGACAGCTTTTTCCAGAAAGTGGAAACTGAATCCATGAGGAGCATAGAATTAACATTGCAATCTTTTGGAGATTTTTTTTTTCTGTCTGAAGGAATGGTGTTTACTCTTCCTTGTTAGGTGCTGAAGCAAACAGCCCAATCAGAAGTCAGAAAACTGACTTCTTATATGTCACTTGACAGAACTTCCCTGCCAGCTAGGGAATTCTGGGATTATAGTAAAAAAAAAAAGAAGAAGAAGAAGAAGGAGGAGGAGGAGGAGGAGGAGGAAGGAAGGAAGGAAGGAAGGAAGGAAGGAGTGGTTGCATGCTCATCAATGGAGTTTGTACTCCATGGGGCATCCTTATGTCTTCAGAGGAGCATATGAAAGGAACAGTGTCGGTTGTTTTAGACTAGATGTCAACAGGACAACATCCAGAACCAAAATGGGATTCTGGAAGCTGTACTCCTAAAAGGTAACTTTCCAGCCTCTGGAACAGAGAATTGTCAGTGATCCTATATAATTCTAGTCACATGTTGTGACTTATGGACATTCAGAAGTTTCCCAAGTTCCTCACACTAGTGGCTTTTTTTTCAAGAGGAAATTCCCTAAAAAAAAAGTGACACAATTCTAAAGGGGTGCCTGCTAGGTGAGTCCAAGCAATTCATATTAGATTTTCCTGCAACGGCTGGATGGAGAAGGAGGGCCGGGTGCTGGATGCCTGCATTGCCTGGTATCATTGCTTAGGGGAGGGAGTAGGACCTTTTAAAAATGTCTCCTGAGCTGAGGAAGGGAGATTGGATGAGAGCTATGGCTCTCTGCCCTTTGCGGCCTTAGTGCATACGGAGCCTTCATCCTTAGCTTTGTGCACACAGCACTGGCAGGATACACATCAGCAGATTCACCGTTTTGGAAGCAGCGGAGACACTGCTATTTTACTACAGGGCTCAGATTAGCTAATTGCCACATGACATCATGTGTGCCTATACCTCGACCAAAGAACTAAAGCAGCTCATCCTCCTCCTCCACATAAATGAAATTGCTTGTTTTCGGTGCTTTTAGGTGATTTTAGGATAGTTGTGGTCTTCCGTATTTGGCACTCCATTTCCTATCATCCCTGGTCAGCACAACTAGGGAATAACAGTCCAAGAATGTTTGGAGGGCTGGATTTTACTCATCCCTGCGCTGTCCAGTTTGGATCTGGGAGAGCTAGGTTCAGTTTGACACTCAGCTATGAAGCTATGAACACTCAACTATGAAGCCAACCAGCCAGCCAGCTCCTAGCTCCCAGACTAACCCAACTGAGGGAGTATTGTGACAGTCAATGAGATAACTTTGTGTGTGCCACACAATGGGGTGTGTTGGTAAATGCTGAAATGCAGGCCCTTACTGAGATAGTTTTCATATTAATCACTCAGGAGGAGTTGGATTTAAAACACCTTTTCACAGTTTTCCTCTCCACTAGGAGCAGGCCTTTTGTAAAGACATTTGGATCACAGCAAAGATAGCTTACGACAATGCATAACTGCTAGGAAAGAACACATTTCTTCCATTTACAGTGGGGATTATATAGGCAGCAGGGGAGCCCAAAGGGGTGGCAGATGATGTCATAAGTCCCAGGGCTTCAACCTTGTGAGTTCTGGCTGCAGGACACCACTGCATAAGCCTCTACGGAGGAAGGACCAGGTGGAAAAGAACCAGGAGCTCATCTGAGTGGCACATGTGGCCTTCAGCCAATAATAAACATCATACCCACATTATGCAGCCTCAGATTCATGCATAGTCCTTTTCAGACTCAAGGACACAGAAACAACAGAATGTTGCACATTGCCAAGAAATGTGAATTTGCATCATCAATCGCATGTGACATCTCAGTTCCATTCTCTTCAGTGAGGAGGACTTAAAATTCAGTGGAAGAGCACATGTTCTGCAGACAGATTGTATCTTTAATAGCTTCATTTCTTTCTATAAAGGTCCTAAAGTTGCAAGGCTAAGAAGATCTTTGCCTAAAGCTTGCTTTTTTTATTGCAACTCACAATAGCCACCCACTCAACCCACAGTCACCATGGCCAGGGCTCTTGGGGGACTCTGCAAGCTATTGTCCAATAAACAGAAACTTACAGGGGTCTGCCTCTCACCAGGTTCATGAACAGTCACTGACAGCTGGAATAAGTAACAACAGATGAATAGTTTGACTCCGCATAATAACTAGTTTCATTTTTGTTGTTACTACTGCTACTACTTAGCACTTTAAAAAGATCATGAGATGGCATGACTCACTGGGAAAGACAATAATGCTAGATAGAGAGAAAGGCAGTGGAAAAAGAGGGACATTGAACTGAGTTGATTCAATCAAGGAATCAACCTTGAATCTGCAAGACCTGAGCAGAGCAGTTGATGACTACTGGACGTCTCTCATTGATAGGGTCACCAAAGGGTTAACTCGACAGTAAATAACAACAGCAAAAATAACAACAAGATCTTCTATCTGTTGTACAGATCTCATAGGTTTGCAACCCAATAAACACAATAATATGAAGGGAAAAATGAATTATGAGAGAGCAGGAAAATAAAAATCAGAGCAGGTTTTCCTTTTACAGATGGTGGAAAGGACCATTTTAGTCTCCTCTTTGCTGTTGGGTTTTTCCTGGGAGGCAGGGAGAGCAATTTCTTCCTGGCCCTGATTCCCACAGGTAATGGCAAAGGCCCTGCAGCCCCAGGGCAATGGGCAGCTGAGTGTTATATCGACAAGGGCATGTCATGATGTTTCCCAGCCCTCGGGCCTTATAGCACACAGCTAAGAAGTCCAGCGAGGACAAAGCTAAGGCTATTTCCTCAAGGTAAAAAGCATCAAGACCTTAATTTGGCCCACCTGGCTAGAGAGACCCAACACCATTCTCAGACTTGGTAGAGGATGAGTCCCTGCTGTACTTTTACCTCCCTAATTTTGAGAAGCAGGAGGCTGAAAAATTAGTTGAGGGCCCATTAACAACCTATCCTGTTCTCCAGAAGCCTGAGAACTATAGGACTTGCCACAAGAAATATCTGGTGAGACAAGTGATTCTGTTGAGATAGCTGAAGGTGAGACAGTTTTGGACAGCAGGACCCAGTAAGAGACATCCAATATACTGTTTCTAACTAAGTCCATTTCCACACTAGGCTGTTATAGCACTATGATTCCACTTTCAACATCCTATGGGAATCCTGGGGTTTGCAGTTTCGGGAGGGGCCAAGCAGCTCCTCACAAAACTTCAAACCCCAGGATTCCACAGGATGTTGAAAGTGGAATCATAGCGCTATAACAGCCTAGTGCAGAAATGGCCTAAGTAGCAGAGTGTGGAATAAGACTGGGACATGCGCATGAGTATATGATGGAGGAAAACTTCTGGGCTTTTGTGCGCTGAATCAGTGCTTCTCAGGCTATCTGATACAGAGGACCAGCAATTATATTCTTTCACTATGCCAGGGACAGGCACAATATTTGTGCCAATTGACTACAGTCATTTCTCTCTTTCTTAGATGTTTCCCAGGGACTGGCAGCCAAAGGCTCGGAGACCATCACCCATCCAGGAATCATCACTTTGAATAGCAGTGTGCAGGATGACATCAAGAGTCAGACTCTGACCCTGAAACCCCACCTTGTGATCATGTGGCTTGTGAAAAGAGAGGCACGCTGAGCCTCCCTCTGCAAGGAGAAATTAACTCCAGCCATTTTTGCTGTGTGTGTGCCTTCCCTGGCTAAGGAAAGAAGAATGAGTAGACAGATGCCAGAGCGAGAAGACTGAAAAGCTCACAGAATGGAACTTTGGGAGAAGGGTGCTGCTCCCTGTGGCTGCCCCTTTCTCCAGCTCTCAGTTGGGCAACTGCAGAGAGGGTCTTTCCCACCCACCGCCGTGTTCCCCCAGCAGGCCTTTGGGCTCCATTTTGTGATTGATTTTTGGATGCAGCTTTGACTGATATTTGGGCTCTTTTTGTTTTTCCAATGGTTCATGGAGGTAAACTGCTGCATTCATGCTGGGGTTTGAATGTTTGTGGCTGTTTCAGAGATGAAAAATCACCTAAAAGTATGAAAAAATGAGGTGTCTGGGGGCTTCAGGACCTGTCCCTCGGGGTCCCATAAGGTGTACTTAGTCCACCCCTGCTCTAGCCCGTAGACAGGGCCAGGATGGACTTCTTGCCCCATGTTGCCAGCACCATGTGAGTATCTCCATTTATAAGCATCTGGTCTAGAACCAGCTGCATTTTTCAGTTAGGTTCAATTATTCCGTGAGCCAACATGGTATAGCAGTTTGAGTGGTAGACTATGACCCTGGAGACCAGGATTCAATTCCTCACTAAGCCATGGAAATCCACTGGCTGACGCTGGCTGTGTCACACACTCTCAGCCCCAGAAAACCCCATGATAGGTTCATCTTATGGTCACCATGAGTCAGAACTGAGTTGAAGGCACACAACAACAAACATTTATTCTAATTCAAAGCTTATTGTCAAAACCTTAGTCCTTATGGAAAGCTTTAAACAACAACAAAGACCAAAAGACTGTTGTCAAATGCTTCCAAGTACTCAGTTTGTTTAGCAAGTGCCCACAGCTGCAGACAAGGAGCCATTTAAGTAAACATGAATCTCAAGAACCCTATGCACTCAGATTCCTTTCTGGTAAGAGACGAGAGTGTAAAAATAATTTGCTACAAATACACCAAAGATAACTCACAGACAGGAGCGCTGGGTCACTTCCCAAACATTAAGCAAAGCAGGATATCTGTACAGGCAACTTCTGAAACATAGATGATGTCAGGACTGTTGACTCAAAAGCCAGAAACAAAGTACCCTCTCCATCCCTCAAAACTCAGTTTGGTTCATTGACAGCTTGTGGTCCGGACAAATGTCAGCAATTTGCAAAAAGGGAAGGCAATGTCCTCCTTAGATCCCTGCGGGGTGTCAGGAGGCAGATGCCCATTCTCAGTTCCAGTTGCTTCCACTGTTTATCACTTCCATTAACCAGCCAGCCAAATGGTTATGGCACAGGGGTGAGCAACATGTGGCTCACAGACATTTTTTTTCACCCCTTCACATGTCCCCCCTGCCCCCTCCATCCTAGGCCATTTCTACACTAGACTGTTATAGTGCTATTATTCCACTTTCAACATCCTATGGAATCCTGGGGCTTGCAATTTCGGGAGGGGCCTTCCCCAGGATTCCATAGGATGTTGAAAGTGGAATAATAGCGCTATAACAGTCTAGTATGAAAAAGGCTCTAAGTCACTGTTCCCAAATTTGCACAATGGGGGGTTAACAGCCAAGCCTGGAGGCTAGTGAGGAGTGTTCTTCCTGGTTTAAAACAAGGCATTCTCTTTCTAGAAGTACAATTTGGCTGGTCAACAATCCATAAATCTCATTTTCAAGGGGAAAGCCAAACTTTAAGCTGTACTATTATAGCAGGACTGCTACCATGGCATGAACTCCTAAATGAGACTTTTATAATCACCTTGCATCTTTCCAAGGGTAGGAGTGCAGTTCAATGAGCCATAGTTTTCATTTGTAATCCTCTCATATCTTCCAAACCACTTCTTTCTCCTTCTTCCTACTACGGAAAATCTGTTAAGGAGGGAAATGCATATTAACTGTACATCCATGAGTGTCTTTGGCCATTTCCGCACTACACTGTTACAGTGCTATTATTCCACTTTCAACATCCTGTGCAATCTTAGGATTTGTAGTTTAGGAAGGGGCCTTTAGAACTTTCAGTCAGAGAGCTCTTTAGCCTCAGTAAACTACAAACTCCAAAATTCCACAGGATGTTGAAAGCAGAATAATAGAACAATAAAAGTGTAGGGTAGAAATGGCCTTTGATTCATTGGTGTTGACAGACAGTATTTCCCAAACTCTGGTATTCCATGTGTTTCTGACTTCAGCTCCCAGAATCTCTGATCATTGGCCAAGGCAGCTGGGACTTCTGGGTGTTGAAATCCAAAAACCAGGAGATTAGAGTTTGGGAATCACTGTGCTAGGTGCTGTCTATCTAGAAAGGTCCAGAAACATAGAGTGTTTTGCTGAATTAAATCTGCTGTTGGAAGTGGCAAATTTGAGTACTACACAAGATTCTTCTTTAGGCCAAGGTGTTCAGAGCCAAATGCCACCACCTGCCTTGTTATATTTCATTCTAGTTATACCCCTTAGGTCTGGCTTTACTATGATCATATACTATGTCCTACATTCTGAGCCCATCTGACTATTGTATCTTTGACTATATCTGGTTCTATTTCTCTTTTCAACAATAATTTATAAAATTTGGAAATTCTCTTTTGATTTCCCTTCATCAATAAATCTAATTCATTCTCTTTTCTCTCAAATCCATACAGTTTTTGATCCATTTTGAATCTGTCTTTGAGTTGTCGCCATGGGTACCAGTTTAACTCATGTCCATCAGCCTTTAATTCTTCTACTGTACGCATTTTTGGTTTATCCCCTTCCCACTTCAGTATATCTTGATATGTTAATAAATTTCCTTGTTTTGTTGGGGCAACTTTATATGCTTCTTGTGGTGAGGTCCATATTGGAAGTTTTGTATAATACTTCCACTTGATTTGTAGCCAAACCTTTAACAATATTTTCCAGATGCAATAATTATTAAACTTTTTATTCACCACTAATCTATCATAGCATAAATATCTGTGCCATCCAAATCTGTTATTTGTTTCTTCCCATTCTTTTATTGTTGTTAATCTCTGGTTGAATCCAGTCTTTAATCCAATCTAAGCAACATGCATAATAGTAATTTTTCACTGATGGTAGATCAAATCCTCCTCTCTTTTTTGCATCCTGAAGTATTTTAAATCTTATTCTTGCTTTTCCCTTGCCAAATAAAATTTTGAAGATCCTTTTCCCATTCTTTAAATACCTTCTCTCTTCCTATTATCAGTAGATTCTGGAAGAGAAACATGATCTTGGGTAGTAAGGACATTTTAAAAGCATTTATTCTTCCCAGGAGAAATAAATTTAAATTTTTCCATTTTTCCATATTGTTTTTAATCTCTTTCCAAATCTTCAAATAGTTCTTGGGTTTTGTTCATTATATTAATTCCTAAATATTTTGTTTTCTTAGTTAATTGACATCCAGATCTTCTCTCCAAGTCGGTTTGCTCTTTTTTGGTCATATTTAACGTCATCATCATTGTCTTTTTCTTGTTTATCTTATATCCTGCCACTTGTCCATATCTTTGCAGAATTTCCTTCGGCGCTTGGATTGATTCTTGTGGATCCTCCAAAAATATAATTACATCATCTGCGAAAGCTTTTAATGTCAATTCTTTTTTTTCTTTTTTTTAAATCTCTTATCTGTGAATTTTCATTTGTTGTATTCAACAATACATCCAAAACAGCTATAAATAATAATGGTGATAATGGGCACCCTTACCGTACCCCTGTATTTATTGCAAAGCTTGTCAAAGTATCTCCATTGATTATTAGTCTCACAGACTGTTCCTGATAAATTGTCTCAATCCATTTACAAAAGTCTTCTCCCAGGTCATATTCTTAGTACCCAATGTATAAAAGTCCAGGAAACATTATCAAATTCCTTTTCTGCATCTAAAAAGATAAGTGCTTCTTTTTCCCTGGGTTTTTATCATAATACTCAATTACAGCTAAAATTGTTCTTACATTACTTCTCATATATCTACCAGGGAGAAAGCCTGTTTGGCCTTCTTGAATCTTGTCCTCTAATATCTCTCTCAACCTTTTTGCCAACACTGACGCAAAAATTTTGTAGTCTATGTTTAACAAGGAAATCAGTCTATAGTTGTTAACTTCTCTTTTGTTCTTATCCTCTTTAGGTATCAGTACAATATTAGATTCTCCCCAGGATTCCAGTTTACCATGTTTCTCTATTTCTTTCAAAGTTGCATGAATTGGTTGAATCGGTTCTTTTATGAATCTCTTATAATACAGTGCTGTGAAACCATCTGGTCCTGGTGCCTTGTCAACTTTTAGGTCTTTTATAGCCTCTTCAGTTTCAGTAAATGTTATTGGTTTGTTCAACTGTTTCTGTGCTTCCAGCGATATTTTAGAAATCTTTACTTTTTGAAGAAATTCAGACATATTTTCCCCATATTGGTGGAAAGGTTTTGTTTCATAAAATAGTTTCCCAAAATATTCTTCAAATTTTTGTTTCATCTTTTCATGTTGAGTAATCAACTTCTTACCCTATTTCAATTCTACAATTATATTCCTTTCCTTCCTTTTCTTGAGTTTGTATGCTAGCCATTTCCCAATTTTATTAGCATGTTCAAATTGAGTCAGTTTCATTGGCTTCATCTTTTTCTCTATTTCTTCAGTGCTAATTATCGCCATCTCTTTCTGTATTTTCTTAATCTCCTGTTGCAATGGTTTTTGTAGTGGGTTTACCTTAAATTCTTTTTTTTCTCCTGAAGTTTGATCACTAAAGCTTGGTATTTCTTTCACTTTTTTTTTCCTGGATTTGTCGCTGCTGTATAAAGAAACCTCTCATGCATCCCTTTGATGCGTCCCAAACCGTTTTCATCTTCATATCTTCCTTTATACTTTCTTTAAAGTAATTTTTTAACACTTCTTTCACTTGTTTTACTGTCTCTTCATCATTAAGTAAACTTTAATTCAATTGTCATTGAAATTGTTTAGTCTTCTCTTGCATCTGTAACATCACCAGATGATGGTCCAAAATGACCTTAGGTAATATTTCTGCCTTTCTTACCTCTGCTAACAAATGTTTAGAGATAAAAATTATATCTATTTGGGACCAAGATTGATGTACTTCAGAAAAAAAAGTAAAATCTTTAACATCAGGATAAATAGTTCTCCACACATCTAAGACAGATAATTCTTCGCACATCTCAAAAAAACTTTTTGGTAATTTCCCTTTTTTTACTTGATCTTCTTTACTCTGAGAGGTTGTTTTATCCAATTTAATATCCAGAACTCCATTCCAACCTCCCACAAGAATCCAATCTTCATACTCATATGCTACTATTCTTTCTTGCAATTTCTTGTAAAAATCGGCTTTATTTTCATTTAGGGCATAGGCTCCAACCAATAAGATTTTTTTACTGTTTTTCAAAAATTTCTACTCCCAATATTCTTCCTTCTTCACCCTCAAAAATTTCTTTTGCTTGAACATCTTTATTTATATAAATTGCAACACCTCTTTTCTTCTTTAAATATGAAGAAGCAAAACATTGACCTAATTTAGAGTTGTATACTTTTCTTGGTTTTTCTTTAGAGTCTCTAATAAAACCGTAATTTGAGGTCTCAGTCTTTCTAAGTGGTGAAAAATCTGTCTTCTCTTTGTTTGTGAGTTTATTCCTCGTACATTCCATGAGATTATCTTCATATTTGCTGTTTTACTGTCTTTACTTCCCTTTTTTCTTTTTCTCTTCTGGTTCTACCAATTCTAACTCTGCTTCAGACATTGGACTAGATTCATCTGCCGCTGCTGCTCCCATCTGTATAGATTCCACTGTTGTTTTTTTCTGGTTTCTGATCTTCAGTTCTTGCTGTTTTTGAGCCTTTTTTCAGATGTTCCTCTTGAAATTCCATTGCTTGCTGGACAGAACTTATCTTTATTCTTCTACCTTCAAAGAAAAAGGAGAAACCTTCTGGTATCTCCCATCTAGATCTTATTTCCAGAGATTGCAGAGTCCTTATCAAAAATGCATATTCTTTTCTACTCCTCATCACACTTGGTGGTACATCCTTAAAAATTTTGATTTCATTCTCATCCACTATTAATTTTTCTTTGTAGTTTTGCTCCATAATTAGGTCTCAAATCTTTTCCTTGGTAAAGTAGACCACAATATCTCAAGGTAAGCCTCTTAGCTTTGCCACTGCCGATTCAATTTTGAAGACCTTGTCTATTTCATGTTCAAATCTTGCTCTTCTTTGATCTATATATGGTGCCAAAATATCTGTAACTTTTTGGTGTAAATTTTCCTCTTTTTATTCTGGGAGGCCTCTTAATTTCAGATATCTACTTTGTTGACGAATTTCCAGTCTCATTATAGTTCCTTTGTCTTTTTGCTGTTCTTTCTTCATCTGTTCCACCTGGTTTTCCAGTTTTTGACTTTTTTCCTGAATGTCTTCCACTTTTTGATCTATTGTTGTTAGATCTATAGTAAGTTTCTGCAAGCTCTGGTTCAGATTCTCTACTTCCTTTTTCAAATCTTGTTTTATTTCTGTTCTTGTTGTTCTTATCTCTGTCCTTGTTGCTTTTAATTTTTCCATCATATCATTTCTCATTTTCTGAAATTCTTCCAGGAGCCTATTCTCCTCCATTGTTTTGGAGCCTATAGATCCTCTTCTTTCCTGAACTTGTGGTTGGATTTGTGTCTGTGTTGTCTTTCTTTGATCTGTAGCCATACCTTGGCTCACTACTCTCTTCTAAGAATGATCCCCTAGAAACTCCAATCTCTTAATCAAACTAACATTCAATCAACTTATTCATTAAGATATAAGTTTTCATACTACTTATTATAGCTTCTTATATACCAATATTTACTAAAGCTTTTAGCTACAATATAAAATCTTAAATTTCTATCAGTCTATTTCATTTGTTACTTGTTAAAAGAGATTCAAAAATAAATTTTCTAATCCACAATTTCCAACTTATATCAATCAATTCCATTTCAACTTAATTAAACAGCAAAAGAAAGAAAAAGGTTATTTCATTATTTCAGTTAGAAATTATTATTTACAGTTGATATCAGTTGTTGACTCTTCTTGTTGCCACTTTCTATATTCTGACTCAAACCAACTTCCATCAAAGTTAATAACATCCTTCTTGTCATCTTCACCTCTCTTCCTGAGGCTAATCCATCTTAAAAGCCAGGAACCAATCAGTCAATTAATCAATCCAATCACAGTTCCAAAATTACATTTCCTTCAATTTACAAGTTTCTCTGAACAGTTATTTTATCCTTATTGTTCATGTATCTGTTCTATTTCCATCTAAAGTTCATTCATAAAATAAAGAAGGGAAAAACTCCATCTTATATATCCAACCATTTAACCACATAATTCTACTTACAATTCATTGTTCTTAAGTTTCTGTTACTAATCTGTTCCTAAAGTTTATTCCCAATAGCTTTAACTCTTCACTTCTCTTCTCGAGGCTAATCCACAAGATTTCCATAAAATATTACTAGAAAAAAAAGAAGAAAAAAAAGGGATCGCTCATCGAACAATGCTCCTCATAGGCAAAACCAAAGTGGCATCTTCATATCCTCCCAAAAGATAAAAAAAGAAAAAAAACCAACCCCATTGTCGCCATATTTCCCTCCCCTTTCCAAATTATCTGTCTCTTCTCCTCTTCTTCAGCTTGATCTACTGTGTCTCGCCTGTCTTCTGCTTCCCCCTCTCCCTCAATCTTCCGAGAAAAGTAAAAGCTGAGCACCCAAGATACAAGTTCTACATAAACAAAACTAGTCAAGCGTACAACTATCCCATCAAAACTTTAACAATAAAACAATAAGAAGTGCTCAATCAAAAGGAGGGGGAGCTCGATCACGAAGCACCATGGGGAAAAGATCGCTCCGCTCACCAGAATCAAACCGCGTCGCGTCCACCATTACTGCCACAAGTCCGCTTTTCAACGCCAGTGCTCCTCCATACTCTGTCCTCCGCTGTCTTGCTGATCAACCTTCACAGCAAATACCAGGTCAATCTTGATTCATTAACTAAAATCTTCCTTCTCTTCAACACATTGATTCTAACTGGATAATTCTTTGGTCCTTCTTCATTTTAAAAAAGGTTCTCGCCAGCACTTGTCAGAAGATCTGGCTGTGAATCCGTGGCATTGGCTCCGTCCTCCATTCCGTTCACGCCGGGACTGCCCCTCCTTCTCTACTGGTGCCAGGGCAATTCCAGACTTGTGAGCTGCTCTGCTCCCCCTACCTGCCAAGGGGGAGTTTTTGAGGGGGACCCAAAAAGTCCCCAGGAGATGTTTTCCCTTTCGATTTGCAGCGGTAGTCCTGAGCCAGCAGCTGCGCCATCTTGGCTGGAAGTCATCTTCTCTACTTAAATGGTTGTTTCCATGATGTTCTTCTAAAATCATTTTAATTGCACAAACATGAGTCTGGGACTCTACACTGTGTGTGCAGGGGTGGAGGACACAATGAGAGAAAGATTTCACGAGGAAAGTAGCTGGTAAAATGCCCCCATGCTTCTGGAGGGCAGTTGCAGGCAAACCTAGGAGCCACAAAGACAGTCCTGGGAGGGCTGCAAGTCCCCCACAGCCCACCCCTGTGGAAAGAGAAGGGCTGAATACTTCCCTGCCCTGTTCCAAGTGGTTTCTGATTTATGGCAACCCTGATGCAAGCCTATCACAGGGTTTTCTGGGGGTTGAGAGTGTGGCCATTTCCGCACTAGGCCATTTCCCTTTGAGGTCCCTCCCTAAACTGCAAAACCCAGGATTCCATAGCATGTTGAAAGCGGAATAATAGCACTTTAACAGTCTAGTGTGGAAATGGCTTGTGTGACACACTCAAGGTCACCTAGTGGGTTTCCGTGGCCAAGCAGGGTCTCCAGGTTCTACAGTCAAACTCTCAAACTACTATACCACTCCCTGATCCTACCCTTTCTCTGTGCCAAAATGCTCTCACCCTGAGGACACCTTGCAATGGAGTAGCATTTCTTGGGTTAATAGTTGCTTCAATACAGTTGTTAGCCCCAATTAAAGTAAACCTTTTACCTCAGTGTAAACTTGGTAAGACAACACTTATGTAAGTCCCATTCATCCAGTGGGTCTACCCTAGTTGGAAATAACAGCTACAGCAGGGTGGTCCTCCAGATGTTTTCGACTACAACTCACAGCACTCTCCTCCCACTGGTTATGCTGGATGAGGAATGATGGGAGCTGCAGTTCAACATTTGGAGAGGGGCACAATTCCCACCCCCATGCTTTGATGAGGAAACTCATTTTAAAAAAGAGATAGAACCTCTGATTTCTTATTTTCCTAATTTTCTAGCGTCCTACAAGTTACGCTATCACAAACAACAGTAAAACTGGGGAAAAAACTGTTATTACCTCATTTGTTTGTTAGAACAAAGAAGATTCACTTATTATCCCGATGCACTCCCACTCATGACATTACTGCTCCTGTTCTAAAACAAAAATCTGGAAATTGGACTCCCCTTTATTCTCTCAGCACAAGACATGCCCACTACAGGTACCTACTGTACTTTGGCCTCCACTCATCATTGCTACGTGTCTAAGGCCATTTCCGCACTATACTCTTATAGCGTGATTATTCCACTTTCAACATCCTATGGAATCTTGGGGTTTGCAGTTTAGGGAGGGGCCACTTGGCCCCTCCCTAAACTGCAAACCCCAGGATTCCATAGGATGTTGAAGGTAGAATAACCATGCTATAAGAGTGTAGTGCGGAAATGGCTTAAGCCTTTTCTGGACAGAAGACACAAGTAGAACGTTAGTCACTGTTTTCTCAGCCACTGCTCCAAAGCCCAGTAATGGCCAGTAATGTTTCTGGGCCCAGACCTACTGTTATTTGGGTTGTCATAGCCCAGGGCCTGGCCCTGATTCTCTAGTTCTCAGGTGTCATCACCAGGCAAGAGGCAAGGGTACTAATTCTACAGTTTTGGGTGGCTCAGTTCTGGGCAAGACAAAAAGGCTGTGCACAGATTTCTAGCTCTGTTATCAGAACACCAGTTTGTTACAATTTGCAAGGCTGAACTGATTGGTTGCTGAACCTTACAAAGATGCTCCAGGGGGAAATGCATTTACTTAGATAACTTCCTCTATTACTCTGTTGCTGTAATGCCAGGGATCATTCTGCAATCTACTCTGCATCTGCCTTCAGGCTAGAAACAAGTAGGTTTGATTCATTGATCCTTATCCCATCTCCCTAAGTAAGGGAGAAGAATAATTCCTTCATTTTACCTTGACCTGGGAACAGCCCCTTTAGCTAAGACCATTTCCACCCTACACTGTTATAGTGCTATGATTCCACCTTCAACATTCTGTGGAATTCTGGGGTTTGTAGTTTACTGAGGCCAAAGAGCTCTCTGGCTGAGAATTCTAAAGGCCCCTCTAAAATGCAAACCCCAGGATTCCATAGGATGTTGAAAGTAGAATCATAGCACTGTAACAATGTGGTGTGGAAATAGCCTAAGATTTCTTTTCTCTTAATTTCCGAAAAGCAAATATGTATTCTCTCTCTCCCCCCCACCGCCTTTCTCCCTGTTTGAATGACAGGCTGTGAGCAAATGTAGTTGGTGCTTCATGCATAACACTTAACAGCATCACCAGTGGGCATCCCTAGGTCTCAGAGTTTGGCATAGAATCCTCAGGGCCTGAGACAATCCCAAATTGGCCAACATAAGCGTTGAGTGTACAACAGTTCATTGGCCATGTCAGGGAGCTAATCTGAAATGCCATGAATGGGCAGAAGATTATTAATTACTCCATTATGTACTGTTATATAGCCTGGAGGCAGGAAGAGCTGCTTAACAAATGTTCTGCCTTAGATGTTAACATAACTTGTCCCAGCCTTGTTATGCTCCTTGACCCATGAGGAGTGAAAGGTTACTGCTCCACTACACACAGCAAAGTATCTTGAGCCAACCTTATCTATTTCATACTGATCCACAAAACAAATTGGAGAGGCAGCCTTTGAAATAAAATTGTTTTGTATGCTTTTAGCCCAGGGTTTTCCAAACAGTGTGCTGTGACACATTAGCCTGTTGCCTGAAATGTGTAGGATGTCACCTACAATCTTGGAAATGTATGTTATTATTTATAAATCATATATTTTTAAAAATATATGAAAAGTTTTCATGAGATATGTTGTGTCCCCATACATTTTGTTACTACAATTTATGTCTGTATCTCTTATAAGGGGTTAGTTTAACCTCTGGTTTGCTAGTAAAACTGAATTACTGTGTTGCAAAATGATGCATGTCTTAAAAGTGTGTCACCAAAATGAAAAGCTTGGAAAGCTCTGTTTTAGCCTGTTTGTTGTTTAAAATTTCAAACGGTTTTGAACTGCTTAAACTGATTTGATGTGTACACCACATAGTGCAGAGTTTAAATATTTCAAAGAAGCACATTTGAAATATAGATCTGCTATAACCTAGCTGTTGTTGTTGTTGGGCTTCAAGTCATTTCTGACTTATGATGACCCTAAGGTGAGGCTATCACAGGGTTTTCTGGGGGCTGAGAGTGTGTGGTTTGCCTAAGGTCACACAGTAGGTTTCCATGGCCAAGCAGGGAATTGAACCCTGGGCCATTTCCGCACTAGATTGTTATAGCACTATTATTCCACTTGCAACAGCCTATGGAATCCTGCAAACCCCAGGATTCCATAGGAAGTTGCAAGTGGAATAATAGCGCTATAACAGTCTAGTGCGGAAATGGTCCTAGTCTCTAGGGTCATAGCCCAATGCTCAAACCACTACATCATGTTGTCTGTCATATACAGTCTATATTCTAATCAGATAGTGATGTGGGTTTGGTTTTGAGATATGACACTGATCATGTTTTCTGTGTTTGGCCCCAAGGATCAGTATTCTGATTCCAGACCAGACCAAGAGGTGACCCAAAAGACTAGAAAGCCAGTGCCATGCAGGGTCAGTAATGCAAAGTAGGACTTGGTATAGTGATGCTTATTAAACATGATGATTTATAGACTTTGATATCTGTTTGTTTCCATTCACATTATTTTTTTTTAATTTACATTTCCCCCCCAAAAAGAAGCTTGTGGAACAGTGCCATTTTTATTTTGGAGTAAAATCAGGTGCCTAGAACCAAATTGCCAGTGTGGTATAATAGTCTGAGTGTAGGACTACGACCCTGGAGATCAAAGTTTGAATCTCTGCTCAGCCACAGGAACCCACTGAGTGATTTTGGGTGTATCACATACTCTCAGTCCCAGAAAATTCCATGATAGGTCACAACAGAACAAGAAGAAGAACCAAATTCTAACACCATACTTTTGATCTGGGCCCCATTCATTGTATACGCTTATAGTGCTATATTCCACTTTAACTGCTGTGGCAACAGTGGAATCTTGTTGACTCTTGTGGTTTTTAGTTCAGTGAGGTGCTAAAGCTTTCTGATCAAGAATTCTAAATGCCCCTCCCTCAATCGCCCATTGTAGGACTCCATAGGATGTTGTCATGGCAAATATAGTGGAATCATAGCACTATAATTATGTAGTGTGCAAGGGTCCCTGAATGAGGGCCCTAAACATGTTCCAGCTGCTCATTGCAGCTAGAATAGAGTTGTCATATTTCTTCAGGGTCAAAGGCTAGCTAGAGGTTGGGTGTCATTTCCAGGCCATGAGCATTGTGTCCAATCTCCCTCCCCTCCAACACACATATTCATTTTTGAATCCATAGAAAAGTGGCAGCATTTAAATACATCAATAATGTAACTGGTAATTTAGGCTCACCTCGGAAAGGAGTAATGAGCATGACAAGTCAGGACATGTTTTTAGAGCAAATGGTAAGACTGCTTTATGTCACCTCATTATTCCTACACATTACCTGCAGGGAACACTGTTTTTCCTTGTAATGTTTAATATATCTATATATTTCTATATATATAGCACATCTACACACAGACACACACACACAGTGTGCTAAAACTAAATGTTACACACATTGCTTAACATTTGGTGTGTTTTTTAAAGGTCATTGTGACCCGAGAAATTCTTAGATCTCTTTTTAATGTATTTGATGTACTGTTGTAGTACTGCCTCGATCCGTCAGGAGAGGCGGGATATAAATAAAATAATAATAATAATAATAATAATAATAATAATAATAATAATAATAAATAATAATAATAATAATAATAATTATCATCATCTTTTGATGTACAGAGTAGCTAAATACAATAAAATCCAAAATCTATGGAACAGTCATGCCTTTACTGGGACAACCAAAAAAGCACAAAATACATCATCCAAGCTTTCGAATCTTCACTGGCTTCTACGTCAGGCAAAGATGTTAAAAATCATACAGGGGAAGAAAAATGACAATGCTAGAGTCACAAGCTTATATTTTATCTTGGATGTTACTTCTATTGTCAGTTAAGATGGTCAAAAAGACTATCAATGCAGGCACAGACCATTCCCCTTCTGGACCTAAATATAACATAATAGCCCCTGTTTCTCATCTAGAGAGGCAGCTCCAAATATTAAGAAGTTTCCTTGCGGAGAACAGCTCATGCTTTGGAACAGGGGTATAATATCACACAAGCCATCTACTAGTCTCTTTTATTTTTCTTTCTAACACTAAAATTAGGCAACTTTTCTTTCTAACACTAAAATTAGGCAACACCCCACAAGTTCAGCAAATAACTCAGAAAATCTCAAAAAGAAAAAAAAGAACCTGAACTGGGGCTACATTTCAAAAATCAGATTTGAAATGCTGATGCTGAGATTTCTGGATTTGTGAACGTTTATGTTCCAAAGTACTGTACACATTCAACACGGAGGATTTGAATCACACACGCTGACACAAACTCACTCAGGACTGTTTTTGAGGAAATCTATATAGGCAGGACACTACCCACTTCCTCTTACGTGGGACATTGGAACTCAAATACCGCTTGGTCATTAACTCAACAAACTTAGTCACTGATAACTTACAAAAAAAAAAAAAAGTTCCCAACAAAGATCTAAAGGCGGCATGATCCAGTTTCCATAGACGATAGGATTCAAAGACATGGAGCCTTTCCGCACTACGCTGGCCATTTCCGCACGAGACTGTTAAAGCGCTATGATTCCACTTTCAACATCCTATGGAATCCTGGGGTTTGCAGTTTTGGGAGGGGCCCCTCCCAAAACTGCAAACCCCAGGATTCCATAGGATGTTGAAAGTGGAATCATAGCGCTTTAACAGTCTCGTGCGGAAATGGTCACTGTTATAGCGCTATGATTCCACTTTCAACATCCTATGGAATCCTGGGGTTTGCAGTTGCAGTTGCAAACCCCAGGATTCCATAGGATGTTGAAAGTGGAATAATAGCGCTATAACAGTGTAGTGCGGAAAGGCTCATAGCCGTGTCAGTCTGGGTCAATAGACAAAGGGATCATGTAGCATCTTGGAGACTAAAGGTGCCACAAGTTCCCTGTGCATATGGACAATAATACTTGATAAAGTGGAAGGCAGTAGGAATAATAATAATAATTATTATTATTATTATTATTCCTACTGCCTTCCATAATAATAATAAAAAGTAATAATAAATATTATTATAATAAAATATTCCTACTGCCTTCCCAAATAATAATAATAATTAATTATTATTATTATTATTCCTACTGCCTTCCATAATAATAATAAATAATAATAATGCCTTCCATAATAATAATAATAAATAATAATAAATATTATTATAATAAAATATTATTCCTACTGTCTTCCAAAATAATAATAATAATTAAGTATTATTATTATTAATTATTATTATTATTATTCCTACTGCCTTCCAAAATAATAATAATTTATTATTATTATACTAATTATTATAATAATAAATAATAATAAATATTATTATAATAAAACATTATTCCTACTGCCTTCCAAAATAATAATAATAATAATAATAATAATAATAATAATAATTTTATTATTAATTATTATTATTAATTATTATTATTAATTATTATTATTATTATTTGTTGCCCGCCTCTCCTCAAAGCTGGAGGGAGATCACACTATAGGTGTACCGGATCCACCAAGGACGCCACGGCCCTTACTTTGCAAGACCTTAGCAGGGCAGCTGATGACCGGAGGAGGGCTTTTGGGGTCTCGCATTCACAGGATCAATCGAAGTCCGACTTGACAGCAAATAACAATAAGGAAAAACAAAAACGCAGAAGCCCCTTTAAGCCTACGTGACGTAGAGTTCAGTCGCGCCTCGTGCACCCCCTCCCCTTTCACAATCAAACTTAACTTGGGCTCGAAAGGAGAGCAGCCCTCGCAGCCGGGCGTCGGGATGTCTCTTTAACGCGGGAAGAGAGGCGGCGGCGGCGGCGGCGGCGGCGGCGAACTCTGCCCTCCTCCGCCTCTACGACCGCTCGCCGGCCTGGAACCCTCTTCTCCTGATTGGTCAGGGGAGGTCCCGCCCCTGCTTTCCATTGGCTGCTTCTTATTCCCTATAAAGGCGGCTCAGAGGCGCTCCTTTCATTCCTTAACTGAGCCTGCTGGCGGACGGAGTGATTGCGTTGTAGAAGAGGAGTCGGTTTGATTTTGCTGCAAGGCGCCGGCGGTGCATCGAGCCGAACGCGGACCGTGGTCGCCATGAGGGAGAGGAGGGCTCCCCAGCCGGTGGTCGCCCGGTGCAAGCTGGTCCTGGTGGGGGACGTCCACTGTGGCAAGACCGCCATGCTGCAGGTGCTGGCCAAGGACTGCTACCCGGAGGTAGGTCGGGGTCGGCGCCCCGCTTCGCCCGGGCTGGGGCTCGGGGACGCCCTGGAGCGCTTTCGCCGCGTCGCTCGGGGTCTCGCGTCTCGTGTCGCCGACTTCAGCCGGGAGGCGGTTCTCTGCTTCGGGCTCCCTCCGTCCCCGTCGGCTCTGCCCCGGGCAGCGGCGTCGCGCGCCTCCAGCCCCAGGCCGCTCTTCCCGCGACCGGGGAGCCTCGGCTCGTGGGAAGCGCCTTGCAGAGCAGCGCCGCGCGAAGGGGTGGCCCGTGGACCCCTGTCTGCTGCCGGTCCCCAGAGAGTTTCCAGGAAAAAGAAAAAGAAAAAGAACCAGTTCTGGTCATGAGCACAAATAGGCCATTTCCACACGAGACTGTTATAGCGCGATGATTCCACTTTCAACATCCTATGGAATCCTGGGGTTTGCACTTTCAGGAGGGGCTGCCCGGCCCCTCCAGAAACTGCAAACCCCAGGATTCCAGAGGAGGTTGAAAGTGGAATCGTCGCGCTATAACAGTCTCGTGCGGAAATGGCCATAGAGTGCCTGTCCGTGGCCCATTAGAAAATAATAATAATAATAATTGCTGGCCCCCCGCATCAGATGGCTTGAGAAGCCCTGCTTTACATATGGAGAGGCGAGATACAAATAAATGATTAAATATAAAAATAAAAAAAATGTGTCCTGTGTTTTGACAGCTGTAGGTGAAAGAGTTTGCTTGAGTGGCCCTTAGACTTTGAGGTTGTCTCAAAACAAGGGATCTTTGAGATTCGTTGAGGGGCAGCCCCCACTGTCGCCATCCAGTGTGATCTCTGAAGGGGTACACATATGTGGTGTGGGTGTTGCTACCATGTCGAGTCCAGCTTTCCTCAAAACTGGGAGCCTTCTAGATGCATTACACTGCAACTCCCATCCTGCATGGCAGGGGGTTGGACTGGATGGCCTGTGTGGTCTCTTCCAACTCTACATTTCTATGATTCTATGAATGCACCAGGTTGGGGGATACTTAATTTTTTATATGCACCGGGAGTCAGTATGGCTTCTCATCTTCCTCTTTGCCATTTCTGTGGAATTGGGGTGTGATACACACAGTTGTGCATTAACTGCTGGTTGTCAGTCTGTTTCTGACAGTACTGTCAGATTGTGTGTGTGTGTTTGTGTGTGTAGACTTCATTGGGAGGGCTGGCCCTGCCACAGTCTCTGCCTGGGGGTGTGCCCCCTCTTTTGGTGCCAGCATGGGCTCCTGGCTGAGCATGACACCACTGTTCTGTAGCTCTTCCAATCTCTCTTGTTTCTCTCTCCCACATACACCCCCCAAGTTCTGCCCCACTGATTCTTTTGTACCTTCTCTCTGCACCCTAGACCTATGTGCCCACAGTGTTTGAAAACTACACGGCATGCCTGGAGACGGAGGAGCAGCGGGTGGAGCTCAGCCTATGGGACACGTCAGGTGAGCCACCGCTTTCTCCCCTTTGGCACTTGGGCTCTGCTGTAAGAGCCGACTTCCACCCAGCCGGCTCTGCTGCAGTGAAGCAACCTGAGTAGAGCAAAAACTTGCGGCATCTTATTGGTTGGCACAGAGATGATGAGTATACAAAGGATGAAATGAGGATGGGGTGGAAGAGGGAACGGAGGGGAGGGCAGCTGGAGGCTTCACATCTGTTCTCAGGGTTGTTTTTAGTGTGTCAGATGTTAGGGGGTGAGGTATTGCTTGATCGTTTGTAGCTTTGAAGTACAGGAGAGTATATTTTGTAGGAGTGCGAATTAAAATCCGTCCCACCCACCCAGGAACAGGAATGGATCTGGCTGACAGTGATAGATAGGTTTGAAGCACTTAAGAATGGAAAGGAGGGGGCTTCCTTTGTTTTTTTGGGGTGTATGTGTATTGTGCAGTGTGGTGCAGTCCTGAGCGGAGGAAAGGGGATGTTGTTATGCAGAACTCATGGCTTTCTTTTAAGGAGGCAGTGATGTGGAGAGAGGGGAGTGTGGGGTCAGGCACAGACCACAGAAGCAGCCCTAAAAAGGCAACTCATTGTGGCTTTAAGGAGAGAACACCTGTATGGCAGTGTTCCTATGCCACATCCAGGATTTACCATTTCTCATGTCTTATTAGAATGAGAGAGGCTCTCCTTCCCCACTCCCCTGCCAAGGGGCAAAGTTAAAAATGCTGCAACATTCTCTGCTAGCCCTCCCCAGTTTCTTCCTGCGTCCCCACTAAATGTCTGGGACTTGAAAGTGCTATGCTCAATTTTGACTCCATTCCTCTTCTGGAATGCAAGCAGAGGAGGAGGAGGGCTTGCCCATTGTATGTGCATGCATATGTATGTGTACTCATGCACACGCAAGTATTGAGGAAGCAACAAGGGGCTCTGCAGACCATTGCTAAAGAAATTTGCAGCTGGGGGGAGATTAAGAGGGAAATGCCCCATTCACAGTAAGGGGCTCTTTAAAAGTATTGTGTATGTGGAGGGGTGCAAAGGGGTAACCCAGCAACTGGGGGTGGGCAACAGCCACTCCTGTTGCTGCAGCATCCCTTCTTTTGAAGGGGGCCAGAGGTGGGGGTCCCTGGCTACTTGGATCCCCTTGGTTGCCATGGTGATAGTGATGGTGCAGGGAGCCAGAGGTTGCTTGCTATTCTAGGCACGCAGTGTCTGGGCTGCAGAAGCATTTTGGATGCTGCTGTTTCTGATAGAAGATGTGGCGGGGGGGGTGTTGCTGTGTGATCCTTTTCCTCTTCTTCTGCCCCTTTTCACTGATGCAGCAGCTTCCTTTACTCCCAACAGTGTGCTGTCCTCTCCCCCTCCCCTATTTATGCATGCATAACGTCCCTTGCAGATATGCAACCCATTTTTCCTCTCCCCTTGCCAGTGAAAGAAATGTTGCTAAGCAACCCCTGTTCCCCCTGCATCTTCCCTTCCTAAATCCCTAGAAAATGGGAGCTCCACTCCCCCATCCCAGTATTGATTGTGTGGAATGGGAGTGGGCAGATAGATGGCCTTGATTATATAAACCATAGTGAAGCTATTTTCCAAGCAGACTGGGAAATATTAAAATGGATTTTGGTGTGTGTGTGAATATGCAGAGTCCTGCAGAATGCAATGGGAGCAAAACTCCATCAAAGGAAGATTCCTTTTATCTTTTCTTCTGTGAATGTGAAAAAAGCCACCACTTTCTCACACAAGCACACACATACACATAGTGTGACGTGTCTGATCCAAAAATAGGATAGTGTTATGTTAGGCCGTTAGAGAGCAATGCTGCTTTCTTTTTTATTGGTTTTTGTGGGAGGAAGCCTGGATCTGCTTCATGACCTGCCGCTTTGCTTTCCGCAGGGTCCCCGTATTATGACAATGTGCGCCCCCTGTGCTACAGTGACTCAGACGCTGTCCTGCTCTGCTTTGATGTCAGCCGCCCGGAGACCATGGATAGTGCACTGAAGAAGGTGAGGAATACATACTTGTCCCTTGTTCCTGACCCCTTTCTCATAATGCCTGAAGGTTTGTGCAATGAAACTTGTTGGTGTCTGACTTGACAGGTTGTGCCAAGGAGGCTACATCTCTGGGCTCTCCGTTGCAAGGGTTTTAGGGTCCATCATATACATGGAAAGTGTCCACCTTTCTGTCCAATTTCTCAGACTCTGTACATCCAGTGATCCTCCTAAGGTTAAGTGAGAATGAGGACACAGTGACACAAAAGTCCTTAGGGCAAAGGCAGGGAAGTCTCTGGTCTCCACATAGTTTTGGACTTCCATCCACTGAAGGCTCAATGGTCAATGGTCATGGCCAATAACAAGGTAGTCCAAAATACCTAGAAGGCCAGAGTTTTCTCCATCCTTGGACTATCTCCAAGGCAGGGTGGTTCAACTGGTCTCTTATCCTTTGGATACAGTCTTTTACCTGGGGCCTACTTTTTTTAACATGGCACAAAGAAGAATTTCTACTCACCTTTGGGGAATGAAATTCTTCATTAATTGGCAGATTCTCTTTTCTAAAAAAAATGCTGTATGTAGACATGCACAGTTGTGAGCTGTGTTGTATATATATGTGCAGCAGAGTATAATAATGATGTGATTCAGTCCTTTGACACTCTGTCTGTTACATGGTGCCAATCTTATAAAACTCTGAACATCAGTGAGAAGATCTACCTGTGCAGCAAAACACACTACTTCTTTTTCTCTCTAACCTCTGAACCATGGAAGAATGGCCTTTCAGAATTCAGATTGTCTTAGGTAATTATGGTATTATAACTGGAAGAAAGCAGAATACAACCCATGACTCAGGAAGCATACCAAAAACATCTTTGTGAAATGCAGAGTAAGTGCTCCGTCCAAGCTCTTTATTTCTTTTTCCCCAGAACTGAAGGTGAATTGTCAGATCATCCAAGTACTGCCCAGTCATAGAGCTTGGAAAAGATGTCTTGGGGGACTGCCGTTCTCAGAATCCTACAGCCAGTCCGTCCAGTGGCCATGCTGGCTGGAAGATTTTGGGAGCTGTAGTCTACCAAAGCAACTTCTCTTACCTCTCACTCCACTATGAATGTTTGTCCTGCTCAACAGTAATGCCCTCCAGTACACATAAGTGACTCCAACTGCTGTTAAATACCTGGAAATGGATAGTGCTTCTTTCTCTGCTATCTTTTATTTGGTAGACCTCTAATAAATCAACTACCAATGAAGATTCTGAAGGTTCTCCAAACTGCAGTGTTAATCAGTCTCACTGATGATGATAATGACTATAATGGGCTGTAACCATGCATTTTATGTCAGTGAAAAGACAAGAGTATTGTTTGTGAAGCCAATTCTGTTTGCCACCCCCTTGCATCCACCTGGAAATTTACTCTGGATGGTTAGGAATTCCTCTGGCATAAATACTGGAGGGAGGGCTTAGGAAACTGTAGCACAGAGAAGGGAAGATTCTGTTGCACAAGGGTTCACGCTACCTTAGATGTCATACAGTAAATAGGGATGGGCAGATGTGGTGTTGGATTGCAGCTCCCATGAGCCCTAGCCAGTGGTGAGTTAAGTCCTGTGACATCTGGCAGGGGCACAGCGGCTAACTCCTGCGCTAAAACGTTTCCTAGTGCCCTTGTCATGGTGAGCTTTGTAGTTAGGAAAGGTTGTTTTCATGGTCCATGCAGGTCTTGAGCATCCCTGTCATCCTAATCTATAATGAAAATATTCTGAGCTGGGACTTCTCCACTAAGATAGGACTGTAGATGGCATTGTAGAGTCCCATTAACTGTGAGCCCTACAATGCAGACTCGGGGCTAGAGTCAAATGAATTTTGGAGGTAGGGTGGGGTGAACATTTTGAAAAGTGCCTAGTCAGTGCACATCTAGAGAAGGTGCTTGCTGAAAAGGCATGAGATGGCTTCTCAGCATTGGTTCCAGACGAAATGATTAGTTACAGAAATTGCACTGTGTCTGTAGACAGATAGCTAATGCTGAGTTAGTGCTAGCTTTCCCCATTACATGTTAATATTGATATCCAGATCACTGCCTAGCCCGTTCAGGGGAAGGGAGAAATACTTCTGTGTCTCATTAATTTTTTTCTCCTACAGTGTGGCTAGGCTAATAACACCAAGCCAACTGGCCTATTAATCCACTCTCCTTCAAACATTCAGATCAGTGCTGGACTTCCAACATCTGTGCCCACCTCTTCCTTCTCATGTCTGCAAAGACATTTAATCCTTACAGTCATGTGCAACTTAGATTAAGATTAGACTTTAAGGGTAAGGAGGTTATAAAGATTTCTTCCAAATCTCTGGAATAGATGGAGCTTGAATTTTCATACAGAACCTTTGATACCTTGCTCCAACCCTCCCATACCTAATGTGCAGTGATGGCAGAGAATTCTTCCCCAGTTTCTATTGCAGCTTTTAGAATGAACCTAGAAGGAAGGAATAGAATATATTATTATGTGGTGTCTTCTGTATTTACCTGGGATCAGTACTTTTCAACCTTGCAACTTTGGGTTGTAGGTTGTGCATCCAGTATAATTTCTTTTTCCTTTCCCAGTGGAAAACAGAAATCTTAGACTACTGTCCCAGCACCCGTGTGTTGCTGATTGGTTGCAAGATAGACCTGCGCACAGACCTCAGCACGCTGATGGAACTTTCCCACCAAAAGCAAGCCCCTATTTCTTACGAACAGGTAAGGCTGTGTCTGGTGCTTGGTCTTGATTTGTAATCTATAATGAAATCCTTTCTCCTAGTCTGGAATTTTTATATGAAGGGAAAATGGTTGATGTGACCAGCTAATCCTTTTCGTTTGAGCATTATTTGCATATGTAGTTATGAAAGCGCAAATGATTACATTCAGAATTTCTATTTCAAGCTTAAATTGTTAAGAAGGAAAAAAACGTAACACAAACATTCAAACTTACATAAGTGTTCAGTTCTAAAGGCTGCATTAGCAGTGTAGGGGATGTATTCTGGACATAACTGTACTACTTTTCTTCAGTGTTAGAAGAGGAATTTAATACTACTTTACTCACATAAATATATAAAGAAACAAAATCTGCTCTCTGTCTAGTGAGTTTCACATTCAACAGACTCACTGCGTACACACACACAAAGACATGATGAAAAGCACATTAATGAAATACATATGGTACAGCAAAACTTTGTGGGGAATTAGGTTCTATAGATGTGTCTGCTCCCATAGAAATCTGCTGTCTTGTACATTCAAGTTTGTTCCAATTGTTAAGTAGCCTGGAAGCCACTGCGAGATCACAACTCTTTAGCAGAGATATTGTGCCCAACCATGTGCCTGTGCATCAGAGCTTCTGGCACCACAGTATAGCAATCCAGTGTGTATTACACAAGGATGATAATGCATTATGTGCAACAGCTATTGGAGAGTACACAGTTGCAGCCAAAAAGTAGCTCAGCTGCTCCAAAAGATTCTGAGTACTATAGTATTCAAACATAAGTATGGTGGTGGTAGAGTAGCACAGAGCCAAGGTGGAGTGAAAAGATCTTTGGGGTGTTGATAGTGGCTTGAGATGAAGAACCCAGGCACCATTGTCTGACCATAAAGAACATTCTGATTGGTTGCCACTTACAAAGATGAACACGAATACTATGTACTTCTGAAGTCCTAATATCTGCTGTAGAGAGACTATTTGTATTGGTCCTGTTTCCAGAGGTGGGGAATCTCTGGCCCTGTAGGAGATTTGGACTGCAGCTGCTATGGTCCTTTACTGTTGATCATGCTGATGAGGCTGAATTGCAGTTGTAAGCCAAAATATCAGGAGGGTCCAAAGTTCCACATTTCTTTTCTGTCTCAGCTGTCCTGCATCAGTAGTTGCGGAGACTTCTCTGCTTCCTGTGAAGATAACTGCATATCTTATCAAAGGACTGTGGTGGAAAAACACATCTGAATTATATTTTGCTTGCTAAATCAACACTTATGGAAATACCATTAATTCAGTGGAGATAGAAAACACTTCTCTGGGACTTCTTTAAGAAAGGGGGTGGGAATCATATACCTTTTCGTTTGGTGCTGAACTGCAACTCTAACCAGGCCTCACCTTTGACTGGGAGCTATATACCACATCATCTGGAGGGCCACATGTTTCCCACTCCTAACTTACAGTTGAGTCCTGCCCAGCCCTGGAGCAGATTTGACAGGAAAAGATGCTCTGCAGACATCAATTCAATACATTTATTCCTTTGTCCCTTCTAAGGCCTTGCAGAACTTGGAGCAGTTACTTTTTTGGAACAGTTATTGGTCATGATGGCTGGGAGGTTCTGTGAGTTGTAGTGCAAAATAAGTAACTGTTCCAGACTGTGGCCCTTGCCACAAACGACTGTGGTGTCCCTTTTCACCTTGCATGCACTTCCATACTGCTGGGCTCTTCCTTAAGAAGCCCAGGGCCAACAGAGTACCTCTGTCTTATGTCTGCCTTCTCTCTTTCTTTTTGCAGGGTTGTGCTGTGGCCAAGCAGCTTGGAGCAGAAACCTACTTGGAGTGTTCAGCCTTCACATCGGAGAAGAGCGTCCACAGCATCTTCCGGACAGCAGCATCCATCTGCCTCAGCAAGCCCGGACCCCAGACCCCCAAGAGCCCAGCCCGAAGCTTTCCCAAGAGACTCCTCCGCTTGCCCAGCCGATCAGAGCTCATCTCCTCCACTTTCAAGAAGGAAAAAGCGAAAAGCTGCTCCGTCATGTGAAGTGGTTACCCGCTTCTGGGAGCAGGGGGTGGTGGTGGTGTGGAAGCAGTGTAGACACAGGACCCTCCAGTTGGCCCTTTTGGGGTGGGATTGGGGGGGCAGCTTAGTTCCTGTGGGCCAGACCCTAGAAGATCCAGAAGGGTCCAGTTTCTCCCCCGCTCTCCCTGGCTTGAGCAGGCCTGTCATCCCTTCCACATTGCAATGCTTCCCGCCATGCAGCTGCAGTGTGCGCTTCCAGGCATAGCCCTGAGGGGGGGATTGGAGTTTGGCTGGACTGCAGGAGGGAAGATTGGCCTGAGACTTGCCTTGTTCTGGAAGGCCTTTGGGGCTTGGCATAGCAACATCTTGGACAGCAGTGGCTCCTCCGCCTACTTGAAGGCTTCAAAAGAAATAGCCCCCCTTCCACTTTCTGATGCACAGTTAATAATAATCTCATTGGGCCCTGATCATCTTCTCCATCTGCTGCTTGTCTCGTTGCCTGTTGGGAGCAGGCTGATTGCAGACACCTTCTCTCTTCTCCTACCCACATCCCTCCCTCTGCACAGCACCCCACGTCCTCCCCCTTACTGTCCCTCCTCCGTCTAGGATTGAGGTGTCTGGGCATCCTCTCCTTCTTCCTCAGGAGGTGGGAAGTGGGGAAGGGAGGAGAGGGGGAAGTGGCTGTTTTATAGACATTGTCTCTTTGTGTGGGGGAAGGAAAGGAAATGGGGTGGGTGGGGGACTCTGTTAAATGTTCAGTGTTATTAAAAGAGAACTTATTTATTAATGAAAATATAATGCAGATTAACAGCTTGGCTCCAAGCACTTTTCTTACTTATTGGGACCTCTCTTGGGGTTTTCCTTGCAGGGGAGGGAATTCTGGGAGGGAAGGGATTGCCTTGCAGGATGATAAACTTCTGATTTCTTCCCTACCTACCGCCACCCCACCTGATGCCCGCAGTAACTAGGACAGAAGTTCTTAACCTTTTCTTGGGTCCCTTTAAGCACCTGATAGAAGCTGTGGATCTTCTCCTGGGGAGAAAAATGCAATAGTCTTACCATTTTGAAAATAGAAAAAGAAATCAAAAGATACATATTTAGACATCTATCCAGTTTGTGGATTTTCCCAGAGGCCCATGAACCACAGGGTCAGAACCCCTGGCTGTAGTAGTATTGGGAAGGGCTCTAATTCAGTGAATGTATTATATTTTTGAATGCAAAAAGCCCAACATTCATTCTTTGGGATCTAGGGTTGAATGACAAAACAGGACTTGTCCCCTAAGACCTTGTCAGGCTGCTGCTGCCAGGCTAAAAAGTGGTTCTCAGCTTGGAGCCCTGAATGTGTTTGAGGGACTAAAAGTTCCAAAATCCCTGACCATTGGCCATACTCACTGGGGCTTCTGAGAGCTTAAATCCAACATGACCTGGATTTAGGGATCACTGAGAAGGGCCAGCTGTCTGTAGCTTTGGTTAAAATCAAAGAGTGTTGCTGTTGGGTTCTGAGCATATATAGCTCATTTTTTTCAAACTTTCTACAGTGAGCTTCCCTAACTCAAGCAGAAAATGAAAATGCAGGTATGAACTGGGCTCATCGTGCCTCTCTGGCTGGTTTGATCTGGGTTTTCAGAGAACATTCATTTGGGGCCACCAGCATCTGAAATGTGTTGTCTTACAGTGTGTTATGTGCACATATTAACTATGAGTCAACAGTAACCCTGGAGAGATGTCAATAACGGTACCAAAGATTTCTCTTTGCAGGAAAAAAATGCTTTGCCACACTGTTTGTTTCTTTCAGAGTTTATCTGCCACTGTACCTGATCATAAAAGGTGTAGCACTTGATGAAGACACAGTGTTGCCATGGGGGTTTCTCTCTCCTCTATCTTTTCCGAGGATAGCACCCCTTCCATTTTTCCATGGTATATTGGTTAACAATTTACATGTTGGCAGCTTATGACTTAGTGCATCTATGTGCTATTGCTATATCCCTATTAATGACATCTATCAGAAATGTTTCAGTGACTGGCTATCCATGGCAACCTGCCAACACTTTGCGTTTCGTTGTTCAGAACTTGTTCCAAGACAGACACAAAATTTAGAGCAACAAATCTTTAACCCTTCAGATGTTCAGCCTTCAACTCCCAGAATTCCTAGCTAGCTTGGCCAAACAATTATAGTCCTGTACAAAACATCTTGAAATGTCAGGGGTTCCCCAGTTCTCACTTTAAGGGGGTGTCACTAAATCTTTTCTTTTGCAACTTTTGGATTTCAGGTACACACTGATGTACCTGCCATAGCCCCCCTCTCTATTGCAACCAAGTGTTTAGAATGCACATCAAATGACAAAATTTATGCGGCCTTGGCTGCTGGAATAGAGTGTGCCTAGAACAAATTCAGCAGAAGATTATGTTCTAGAGCACCTTCTCCAGCACTGTGGATCATTTCATTGGAGATTGCTACAGGTTGTTGCAATCATCTAACTCCACTGCTTGACTTAAGAGCAGCAGGGCAAGTCCCAAAACAGTAGGTAACAAAGCTGAGTAGTAAAGCTGGGACAGAGAGGAATTGAATGCAACTAGGCTAGGAGATGTGGAATATGCAGTCTTCCATACAGTGTTGGACATTAATTCCCATCATTGCTGTTAGGATGATGCAAACTGGAATCTAGTGATATTGGGTGGGACATACATTCCTTGCCCCTGAATTAGATAAATACTGGTGCTCAGAGCATGCCAGCCAGCCAGCAGTTTTCTCCAGCCAATACAATGCAAAGTGGTGCGGCAAAATTTGAAACTGTGCAGCCCTCCAGGTGTTCTGAAGCTTCTGAGAATTCCTCACCACTGACTATGCTGGCTAGGACTGATGAAAGTTGTAGTAACTCACCAGTAATACATGAAGACTGAATTTTTGCCCTGTAATAAGGTGTCAGCAAATCAAAGGAGTCCCATTTATCTCAGCCTGTGCCATCACAGTTCATGACTACCTTTTAAGCAAGGACTGTGGTAGGGAAGGGGAGAAGCTTGCAGTTTTTGAAGAATCATGCCTAATAAATAAAGTTCTTCCTTTGCTGAAATCATTACTTGCCTAAATTGTACACATTTTGTCCTTTAGAGCAATGCATGTGCTCTAGATTTTGGGAATATGGCTTCTGAAATAGTTAAATAGCAGAGATTCAATGAATGGAATCTGTTGTTTGGAATGGTAGAGTTAGGTTACTTTATGATCTGCTTTTCCAAAGCAGAGAACGATCAACATGTCAAAATACACTGGAAAAGTAGAAAATGTTTTTAAAATGATATAATCAGTTCAAATAAAACAGATTAAATAAACATTAGAAACTGAATATAAAAATCAAATAGGTGACATAAATACAAAGCAAAGCCTAAATTAAAAAGCCAAAAAGATCACTGCGGTCATGAAAAGATACACAGAAGACCTGTGACACTTTGGGGACGGAGAAAAATTCTAGTGTAAGATTTTGTGGAATCCAGTGCCCTTCATCAGATGCCTTCTCTTTGGGTATTTTCCTTTACTGCACCTCTACAAACCAGAACAGTCTGGCTCACCTACAGTCAAGAGGTGAGAGATGTTTTTTTTCCGCCAGGCTAGATGTTTCTCTGCTAGCACTTTACCTCCTCTAAGGAGACTAGCAGCAGCAGCAATGGAAAACACTGGGGAGTAGCAGTAATGGTGTGTCCTCTGTAGAGTTGCCAGTGTCAAAAAACAAAAGGGCTCCTGCACCATTAATGGCTATGTAGAAGAAAGAATTTCAGCAGGTGTTGCTTGTAATGTGCCTGCGTGACAAGCAACACCTGCTGAAATTTCCTCTTTCACACAGCCATTAATAGCAGAGGAACTCTCTCCAGTTTTCAGTCTGACAATCCTAGTCCTCTCCTCCTCCTCTTCTGGGTAGGGGAATAAGAGGAGACAGCAGGAAGTGAGGTACCTGTTTCACTCCACCGCTGTTGACCTAAGGGTCTGTTTTGGTTCCTGTTCCACATTTCCTAGCTATTTGACCTACAGTACTGTATGTTGTAGTGAGGCACTAATTCACACTTCGCTGGACTTTATCTCCTGAGCAAATAGGCTCCTGCTATCATATCTGGCCTCCTAATTCTCACATGTAAGCTAAAGTCATAGTGGACCACGTCATGGAGAAGTCACGATAACAGTGTCCACGGGTGTGCCCTTTTAGTGACTTAAGGCGTGTGGTGTATTTGCTGTTGCTAGCTGAGCTGGGCCTATTTATTTGCTACCGGGCAGTGGATGTGCCTCTCCTCTCCATCTTGCCTTCATAACATCACTGTGGGGTTGGCAAGATTGAGAGTGTGTGTGATTGGCCAAGATTCCCTCAGTAAATTGCCTGGCTTAATGAAGACTTTAATCTGGATCACTAAGACCTCACTCAAAACTCTCATTCGTACATCATGCTGGTCCCGCTAATAGGTGAGATAAGGTGGGCTACCTCAGGTGGCATATGGTGGAAGCTAGGGACTAGCATGCACCCTCTGAAGAGCAAAGTTGTATATGTTCATGCCATGTAATCTGCTATAAGACAGCCTATTGTCCTGGAAGGCTGTGCCCCATGGTTGGTACCGAGGTGTCTGGTGACCAGTTAATTTTTGTACTTGGAAAGCAGAGGAGGAGAGGAAAGGCACCATCTTCTATTTGTCTTCAGGCAGCAACATGTTTTGAGAGAACCCTGGCAAAAGGGCCCTGTTTTAAAAAGTAGACTTTGTTTGGAGTACTTCCTTAAACTGGGATGAAACCACAGATGGGGAATCCTTTTGCAGTCAAAGGATGTCTGGCTCTAGACAAGCATGAGAAGAGTGCACACATGCAGGGGATGAGACCATCCCTACACAGAAGGGCCTACAATATTACTACTATTGTTGTTGTGCCTTCAAGTTGTTCTTGACTTGCAGCAACCCCAAGGTGAACCTATCATGGGGTTTTCTGGGGCTGAGTGTGTGTGATGCACCCAAGGTCACCCAGTGGGTTTCCATGGCCAAGCAGGAATCGAACCCCAGTCTCCAGCATCATAGTCCATGCTCAAACCGCTACACCCTATGCTCTCTACAATATGACTACTAGGTTATAAGTACCACATTCTCCCTCATTCTCCTCTCTCTCACAGATGGACCACTGACTCACACAAGCCTTCAATGCCTTGAGGTGGGAACCCATTCTGCTTCACTTGCCCATCCTTTTCTTGACCAGAAGGCAAGTACTGAGCACAGCGGACCAGACTGAAGCCCCAGGATGTCAGGAATATTTTGAAGCAGGTGTAGCTTATTAAATGCTTTGGAACTTCAAGTCTCTTCAGGCCCTGTGGAGCAATGACTCTCCCTTCTCAGGAGAAGGATCAAGGACCTCAGGGAGGGCGCTCAAAGGATCAGATAAGAGAGACTTCACAGGCAAAAGGTGTCCCATAAGCCAGAGTTTCCCTGTCCCTGGTTTTGAAAGTGCCAGCAATGCTGCAATGGTAAGGGAAGAATGATATAAAAGACTGGTGGTTCTTACCCATTGCTCTACCAAGGAGTATAGAGGAGATTCTTCTTTTGAGAGAGAGAGAGAATGCATCTAAAAACCATCATTCTCAATGTTCCATCCCACTGTCTTTACATTCTGCTACACATCAATATGGCTAAAAAAATGGAACCCAGGATGTGGCTAGGCAAGTAAAAACATGCAAGTGTGTAAATGTACAGGCTTGAGGCTTACAAGCTGGCCTGAAGTTTAGTTACCATTGTGCAAATAAATGGTTCCACTTCCCTAGCATTTGTGGCAGGTGCTTGTGGTACTGTGTTTAGAAGGCTTATGGAGCTGCCATGATTTGACTAAAATGGAAAACAGCTAAGTTATGGCCTAGGATTTTCATTATGCCCTCCCTCCTATTTCTCACCCGTAACTTGAGACTGAGTCCTGATTTCTGACCTTATGGTATCAGACAGTTCATTGTTCCTGAGGTATGAATGGTTTACTAGAGTCAGTATGGTGTAGTGGTTTGAACTTTGGTCTGTGAGTCTGGAGACCAGGGTTCAAAACTGCACTCAGGCATGGAAACCCATGGGTGACCTTGGGCAAGTCACACTCTCTCAGCATTAGGATAAATCTTGCCAAGAAATTTCCATGCTATCCTTAAGTCAGAAATGACTTCAAGGCACATAACAACAAAGCCTAAATACCCTAAAAGTACCAGATCCCATCTGATTTTGGAAGCTAAGCCTTGGTTAATATCTGGATGGGAGACCACCAACAAATATCAGGTGTTGTGGGCTAGATTTCAAAGGAAGGAACTGGGAAAACCACCTCTGAGTATTCCTTGCCTAAGAAAACCCTATGACATCATGAGGTTGCCATAGGTCAACAGACAACTTGAAGGTATGTACACATGCACTCATTACTATGTGGGAAAGTACAGTTGCTGCCACACTTGTAGTAAGGGGGAAAACGTGTCTTTCACTTTAATGCCAGGCAGCCTATTTTTCCTAAGTATAAGAGCTTCAGGTGTTAACAATCTTTCCTCATGATAGAGGTCTTCATTCCCTCCTTCCTCAATAACTTTAGTTGCCTTTTTCTGCACTTTCTCCAGATCTACAATAAAAGGTGTGGCAACCAGACCTATTCACAATATTCCAACTGTGGTTGTACCACAGATTTTTGCCAAGGTATTATGATTTGATGAGAGGCAAAATAGTTTGTCCTCGTATAAGGCAGATTCTTATACGCATTTTGCCCATTACAATGATAGCAAATTTAATAATAATACCATGGCAAGGCTTGTTTTTCTCCTCACAGACTGGTATGGCAGCTTCTCCTCCCTCTGTCTGCTAAAGCACCTTGCCACTTTATATAGCTCTGCCCTTCCACACAAGTATTTCATATGTCTGCCCAAGTTCAACAAAAATTCCGAATGTGTTTAGACAGCTTCTTATCTTTTTAAATCAGCATAAAAGCACAGGTCTCTCACATACACAGCCCTCTGGCTACCCTTTTGCCACAGGCTCAGTTTCCAAATCTAGGTCATTCTCTATTACCAGATTCAAAAAACGGGTTGGTTTCTCTTCTGCCCCAGTCTCTAGGCCTTCTCTGAGAAAACATACTCTCTCACTCAACCTCCCTCAACTGACTGAGAATTCTCTGGCTGAAGGACTGATGTTTAGCTCTTTTTCCTGGAAGTCACTCCAAAACAATTCAGTGTGCCATAGATAGATAGATAGATAGATAGATAGATAGATAGATAGATAGATAGATAGATAGATAGATAGATAGTTCCCTCTTAGGGTACCAACCCCTCGTTCTTACTAATGGGCTGGATTTCTCTCTGGAGTGGCCAGCAACTTCTCTGACACCCAGGATACCTACTCTCCTAGGGTCTGTCACAAACACATTAGTTGAGAAAACTCCCCAGAAAGTCCAACATTATCACACTTAATTTAAAAAGAGGATGCTTCTCAGAAATGGTGAGCTTTGATCAAAAAGTTATTGAAAGGGTGAGCCAAATCTCTTCAAAATGCTTGTGGATTATTTAAAATATTGGAAATAGAAGCTCGTCTAGACCATAAGCCATGTGGTGCCAGCCGTAACCTTATGCAGAATGAAGCAACTCCATCCCTCCAGCAGCAGAAGCTTGAAGACAGTAGTGACAGCCTCTCAGCTATTTCTTCCCACAGTTGTTCCCTTCTGCCACAAAACTTGTTCTAGACCCCATAGATCCCATAAACTAACTTGTTGAAGAACAGTGAAAATGCCAGTCCAGCTCACAAGGCAGTCTCTATTATTAGGCAGAGTTCAGTGATTGAAGGTCTATCACAAAAGACTGGTACAACTATTATTCATTTATTCGGATTGCATTTTTATTGCCAGGAAGAGAAGAGGGACATCTGAGATTTTGTGTCACAGATCCAAAATAACTTTAGCTCAGGGCACTATGCATCTTGAACTGACTCCAGCTCTGACTCCATGGAATGCCAGCATGGTTTGTAAGAACTGGGAAGCCTCTAAAAGTCAAGAAGGCTTCCTTCAGAAGATGATACTTATTTCCAAATGTTGAGAAAAGGGAGGAGAAACTTTGGCTGAAAAAATGTACATTTGACAGGCAAGGAAAACATTTTAAAAATGAGCATAACGAGTATAATGAAAATAGGGCCAGCACAGTATAGTAATCTGAGCATTGAGCTGCGACCCTGGAGGTCAGAGTTCAATTCCCTACTTGGCCATGGAAACCCACTGGATGACCTTAGGTGTGTCTCACACACACACAACCCCAGAAAACCCTGTGATAGGTTCCCCTTAGGGTCAACATAAGTCAGAAGCAATCTGAAGGCACACAACAACATAATGATAATAAGAACAACATATATCTGGCAATATGGATCTAACCCTGACCTAATCAAGTTACATCCCAAACTGGGAGGGTAAAGAAAATGGCCAGACTTCCTTTGGCAGGCCTATCTCATGCTTAAGTAAGAGAAAAGGTTAGCACACAAACAATAATGAATTCCTTTAAATAAATAAAAAAAGGATCCTTTTCTCATGATGGACAATCATCCAGATAATGTGTCTTTTCATGGTTTTTCATATCTGCAATGCAGAGCTGGGTCTGTCCCTAATCAGGGATGCAGCCAGGACTGATAATGGAGCAAATTTTCTTCTTTTTAAAAATGTTTGGCTTTGTTTAGTGGAAGGGGTTGAGTATCTTTTTCTTAGTTGCTTCTAAATGTTGGCTTTCTCTTGCAATCAGGTTGGCTTGGTGAACTTAACCCAGTACATGGAACAATCAAAACCCATAGCTGCAGAGTTCTACCATCCTAATCTGAATTTTACCCTCTTGGTCAAAGTGTTAGACTGGAAGGATATAAAATGGTAGGGTGAAATTCCATGTTTTCCCCTTTATCTCGCCAGCTGAGTGAAGTCAAGGGGGCTGTGCTGGAGCTCCATGGCATGTACAAAGAAAGAGACATTCTGCAGCCTCCTCCATCAAAGCTGTACCTGGGTGTAGGGCTTCAGGAAGACTTTTTAAGTCTTGGCCCTGCTCTTTGCTGCCATTGTCACAGCTGTCGCAGAGTCACAGTGCCTTTCAAGGCAACTGCTACGTTACTCAGGAACCCACAGTAATTACTATGTTTTTGCTTAACCGAATCTAAACAGCTGTCCTCCCACTAACACGTCAGTTGAGGAGAAGTGACATTTTCCCACTAGACAAACTGCAATTTGCTATTGCTGGAGAAATTCATATGCCTATTGCTTTGGCAAACATTGCAAATAACTCCTAATTTCTATGTGATTAGAGCAACTAATGGTTAATAATAATACTTGTCTAGACACAAATATGTGCAGAGCTCTATTGTAAAATATCCCGAACAGAGGTTTTCATCAATTTGAGAGTTTGCATTTGGCCCTTGGCCAAAAAAATGGCAAATTTACGACGATGCTGTTATTTCACCACGTTTTCTCAGCTAGGTTGCCTTGACAATCAGCTTACAATTAAAAATTCACTGGATGCCACAGCATAAATCACATTGCTGTTGCTGCTCCTCTTTTGTCTATAGTTTTAACGTCGTGGCTGTTTTATTGCTTGAATGTCCCTTCTACGCTGCTTTATGATTTTATTGCTGCTGTTTATGCGGAAACCTTTCTTGTGAAGACTTTGGGATTAAAGGCAGTATAAAAATACTATCAATAAACAAGACAACAAACTAAAAGAAAGAAACTTTGACGCCGTGCCAGCAAAAGGATTTCGTTACAGCATGGATACGCCCTCTAACGTCCACTGTAGTAATTCGCAACTGCAGCTTGAGTTTGCATCTAGCAGAGCTGGACGAGTTGTTTTGCAAAACGTTTGCCATTTCCGCACGAGCCTGTTATAGCGCGATGATTCCACTTTCAACGTCCTCTGGAATCCTGGGGTTTGCGGTTTCGGGAGGGGCCGGCCGGGATTCCAGAGGACGTTGAAAGTGGAATCATCGCGCTATAACAGGCTCGTGAGGAAATGGCCCTCGTTACCATACTGCTCCTTCAGTTGTTTATGACTGTTTCAAACCTAGTGAGAACATTTAACAAATCAAAGTTACAAGTGGTTGGATTTGTGATTGTGTATTCCCCCCCCCCTATGTTTTGAGCGGTCGGTTTATTTTTCAGTGAAGAGAAGGGTTACTTCGTTGCAGCAAAACCAGAAATGCGGTCCCTTGAAAATTACATTTTATTTGCTACAAGCTTTCGTGGACTGCACCTCTCTTCATCAGATTGATGTATTGCATCAGATTCCTGTTTTTTTCTTCCTAATTGTTGCTTCTTAGAGGAGGCAAGAATCGTTAGGACTGAACATAAAGGCCATTGCCGCACTACAGTGTTAAAGTGCTGCTATTCCACTATCAACCTCCTGTGGAATTCTGGGGTTTGTAGTTTAGGGAAGGGCACTTCGAATTCTCAGCCAAAGAGCTCTTTGGTCTCAGTAAACTACAAACCCCAGAATTCCACAGAGCATTGAAAGTGGAATAGCAGCAGTTTAAGACTGTAGTGCGGAAATGGCCAAAGTGAATAAAACGCGGGATCCCCTTCTGTCGTAGATTCTTCCTGGAATTCATTCCAAATAAGTCTGCACCCCTGTTAACGCGGACAAAACTAACCGTCCACGGGAGGGCGTTGTAATCCTTAGAAGTGCCCTTATAGCCATGAAAAGGTCATGCGAAAATAGAAACCAGTTAGTCTTAAATGCGCTGCCACGGTTCTCTTTTTCCCTCCGTTTCACCTTCTTGTGGTGCAGGGGAGGAACACGGCTACTGTAAACCGCTGGTGCACTTAGCTGATACGCGGTATAGAAATACATGCTATCTGTAATGTATAATGTATTTCATGTTGTTCGCCGCCTCGATCCATGTGGAGAGGCGGGAAACATGTTTAAATATTTGAAGGGATGCCATGTGGAGGAAGGAGAGGGCTTGTTTTCTGCTGCTCCAGAGACCAGGACAAGGAGCAATGGATTCAAGCTGCAGGAAAGGAGCTTCCACCTGAACCTCAGGAAGAACTTCCTGACAGTCAGGGCTGTCCGGCAGTGGAATCTGCTGCCTCGGAGTGTGGTGGAGTCTCCTTCTTTGGAGGTTTTTAAGCAGAGGCTGGATGGCCATCTGTCGGAAGTGCTTTGAGGGTGTTCCTGCATGGCAGGGGGTTGGACTGGATGGCCCCTGGGGTCTCTTCCAACTCTACATTTCCGTGATTCTATTTCACACGTGGACCAGAGGGCCGTTCTGACACAACAGCGCCTTCGGGGACTCCAGCTTTCAGGAGACTGAACCGGCTGTGTATCACCCCCTAATCGGGCTAGAGGCATTTCCGCCCTACACTTGTATAGCGCTATTGTTTCACTTCCAACCTCCTGTGGAATCCTGGGGTTTGTAGTTCACTAAGGCCCAAGAGCTCTCTGGCTGAGGATTCTAAAGGCCCCTCCCTAAACTACAAACCCCAGGATTCCATAGGATGTCAAAAGTCGACTAATAGCATTGATGGAACCATGCCCTAGCTGTTTGCGTGCCTTCAAGTCGTTTCTGATTGATGGCGACCGTAAAGGAAGAGTTGTTCAGAAGAGCCTTTGTCTTCCTCTGAGGCTGAGAGAATGTGACTCGCCTCAAGCCGCCCAGAAGGTTGCCATACCCGAGGTGGGATTCGACCAGTCGTAGTTGAACGCTCAAAACACTACGCTACACTCTGACGCATGGCGGAGTCCTTTTTTTTTTACGTCGGCTCGATTCTAATCTTGGGACTTGTAGTCCTAGGAGCAGACACTGCGGCGCGTTATCGGACCGAATGGACTTCCTTTCCCATGATGCTCCATGGGCAGGCGCTGTTGCGAACGGAAGTCGCAGGCGTAAGATGGCGGCGGCGGTTCTGGAGGCGCTCTGAGTGGCTACTGACGTCCGGGAACGTTACAGGTGAGGCGAATGGCGGCTGTTCTCGCGACCCCAGTCGGCGCCCCAGGCAAAGGAGCGGGGACCGGAGGGCAGCAGTAGTGGGAGCTGGAGGGGGCGGTGTTTCCCACTCTTCGCCCGCGGAATTTGTTTTGAGTGCCGGCGCTGAACTCGGAAGCATAGGACGAAACAGAAGTCGAGCGTGCCTCTGAGGAAGTGCAGAGTGCACTTGCCTCTTCACGGTGTCGTTGCGGAGAGTCTTGTGGGGAGAGCGGATTTTCCAGCCCAGATATGGGTGCTGCCAGCCTGGCTGGAGTCCTATTGCTTCCTTTTCTAGAAATTCCAGGTTCATAGGGGGTGGGGGAAGGGTCGCGGAGTGTTGCTGGGATGCAGATGCCTTGGAAGAAGTGGAAGGCTTATGGTTCACTTGTTTTCTTTGGGAGATTACAGGGTTTTGCTCCTAAGCAACTGAGATGTCATCCGTGATATTTTTTTTTAACAAATACCCCTTTATCCTATGTAGAAGCCTATTTTTTATTTTCAGATCTGTTTTGTAAGTATGTTGCATTTATATTCTACCTTTTCTCCAGTAAGATCAAAGGGACATACCAGTTTCCTTCCCCCGCCTTCATTTTATCTTCAGGTCCACATTAGGAGGCAGATGATGGGGGTTAGGCTGAGAGATTGTGACTGGTTAGCTCAAGGCCACCCTTCGAAGTGCGTGGCTGAGTTGGGATTTGAACCAAGGTTCCCTGGTCCTACCTCTGCAACCATAACACATTGCTGTTGTTATTGTTGCTGCTACTACTATTTATATTATTATCTTTTTTTATGACCTGTTTTTTTCCCTAGTTGGACTCAATGTGGCTTACAATAATTTTAAAAAATGGTTAAAAATCATAGAATACAAAAGTTAAAGCTCAAATTAACTGATCAAATAAGAATTAAGGCAAAGTTAAAATACGTAATTAAAACTCAAACATCCATAACCTGATTGTAACCAAGGCGTATTTCACCATGGCCATCTCAAGGAATGGGTGCAGCTGGTGTACAAGCCTTAACTCTGCAAATGCACTCCTGGTTGCTGCTCAGAGTTGAATCCAGGAGCACCCCCAGGCTACAAACCTGCATCTTCAGGGGAATTGTAACCCCATCTAACACAGGCTGAGTCCCTGTTCCCTGATCTGTCTTTCAACTGATCAGGAGCACTTTTGTCTTGTCTTGTTTGTCCTCATCCAGTCCATTACTGATGGCAGGCACCAGTTTAGGACCAAAATGGCTTCCTTGGCTAGTGGTGGAAAGGAGTGATAAAGTTGGGTGTCATCTGCACACTAATGGCATCAAACTCCGAAACTCTGGACAATCTCTCCTTGTGATTTCAGGTGGATGTTAAATAGCATGGGGAACAGAACCAAGCCCTGAGGGACCCTGCAGACAAATCTTGCCAAGAAGACCTTGCAATAGGTTCACCTTGGGGTCACCATAAATTGGAAATGACTTGAAGGCACATAACAAAAACAATAGATGACACAAATGTGAGAGTTACATATTCATATGTATATATTTAGCAGAAGATATGCACCACAGTCCGCATGTGATGCACGGATGTTCTGACAGCTGTGGCTTTTTATCACATCTATATGCAGTGAAACATATTTATTTGCATTACTTGTGTGTTTTTTTCCTCCCCCCCATCCCCTGTAAAGGAGAAGAATTATAGAGGAGGCAGTTCTGTCTGAGTATATGCCATACACTCTCAGGTGGGCAGAGGAGTGGGCTCCATGAGTGCTTTTTGCAGCCCGCAACCCCATCACACTCCTTGGACTGCCCTTTTTCTTCTCTTCCCCCTAGGTGAATTACCTTTCCTGGAACTCTCCAAAACTGGCAGTTCACTTTTTAAACAGGTTGCATACTCATCTGTACTGTTTAAAATTTCCAAACAATTGTTTTTTTTTAAACCACTGATGGAGGTTTTGTTTTGTTTTGTTTTGTTTTTGGCAGTTTGATTGCCCCCTGGAGGGTACCAGAGGCAGAAAACTGAATCCTGAACCTGCTGCAGTTACCCACCCCTGGTGTATATGAACTTGAATTTAATACTCATTTGCAGAGACTAGTCAGGTTTCATACATGTAGTGGGGTTTATAAATTACTAACTTCTTGGTGGTTCTTTTTTTTTTTTAATTGGAGGATTAAAATTGAGTTAGTTGGCAAGTCTGTGAGTAGCTCCATAGAGTCAGTCATGAATTATTCTACCTGGCTGTGTTGAAAAAGGAGCAAAAGATGAAATGAATCAGTCTTGCCAGCCTTCCAAAATAGCATACCAGCAGTCTTTTCCTCCAGAAGCTGACCCCTCTTTTCCCCTGTTTCAAATATGAATCAATAACTGGTAGTAGTCTTGTCACCCAGTTCCTACTTCTTCTGTCACATATTAATGCCTCTTTCTTTATCCAGATGGCTGGAGAAACTGCTGAAAAAAGAGAGCGAGATTCTTCACCTGTCAAAGAAGAGCGAAGACGCTCACGTTCAGCAGATCGGGAACGTGACCGAGAACGTGATAGAAAAAGCCCCCCCAGTGCCAAGGACAGGAAGCGGCACCGCTCTCGTGAGAGGAGAAGAGGCAGTCGGTCAAGAACCCGGTCTAGGTCAAAGTCAGCTGAGAGGTAATGCCAGATATTCTTTGGAGGCAGTTTTGTCAGTCTGGTTTCTCTTGATTATTTAGCTTTGGGTGGTGAGGTAGCAGGGACTAGAGGTAATTTGACTGCCATTACGATTAAGCAGCTTAGCATTAAGCCCAGATTTTGTAAATTACAGGTATACCTGAGTTAACAAAATAAATGTGTTCCTGAGCATTACTTGTTTAACAGAAAATTTGATACCAGAGGCAGAAATAACATGGAAAGAATAGAAAGAGATTCCTACACCACAAAAAAAGAAGAGCAGCTTAAATATATTACAGCAAAGTTTTTATTTAAAACTAACAATATGCACACATCTGGTATGAAACAACCAGATCAGGAAGATCTTGCATAAGTAAAGAATATTTTGAACCTTTTAGAGAACACTCGAAGGCTTCTTCCAAAATACATCCAGGGATTTTTTTCCCCACCACCCTCCAGTTTTCTTACAATTTCTATGCTGGTGACTAGACTTACAGCTCTGTGCTTTTTGATAGGCTGAAGGTAATTTGTGAGGCAGGCTTATCTGCTTTCTCTCTTTTTATCTTTGTTTTGCTCTTCAGGCATCCTCAGTAAAGGATTCTGGAGGCAGCTGCTGTTTATCTTGTCTGTTGGAGACAGACACATACAGCTACAGTAGAATCAGCTAGGATAGAGTCCTGCTGTTTCCTAGCTTAAGCTTCATTATATTTTTTGCTGCAGATACACTGCTGCAATCAAATATTAAAAGTCTGAGTTTCCTTCTATGCATGATGTTCTGTGTCCTTGTTACATAATGACTGCAGGTACTCTGTGATGTTCATTTTTTCAAATTGTGTGCAGTGTTACACCAGCCTCCAGTGATAGGGCTTGCATTGTGCGACCTGCCAAAAAAAAAAAATTACGCCTGAGAGATCTCTGGTTCTCTGAACTTGGCATAATTCCTTTGGCTTCTGCTATTTGCAGAGTGGAGTGGAAGCTTGTCAAATGATGCAGGCTTAAAATCAACCATTGAAAATGCTGCTCTGTTTCATCTGCCTCCCTGATGCTTCCCTGTTGTACCTGACCCTTGGCTAGGCATTGTCTGAGTATCTTTGCTGGATTTTTTTTTAATAAAAAGGAAAGAGATTCTCATAATGTTGATTACTTTGTTCAGTGCCAGATCCAACACTTGTACTTTTGTCATATCATTTCACGGAGAGGCTTTTAAAATTTGGTGAGATTGAATGATAAACAGATGTCACTGAATGCAGTGAATGTCTTCTGCTTTCTACTGCGTAATGCGATCAGCTTGTTTAGCATGTGTTGAAGTTTTTCTGTATATAAATCATCTCCTTCTAGGGAACGGCGGTATAAAGAGAGGGAGCGAGACAAAGAGCGTGAGCGTGGCAAGAAAGACCGGGATCGTGAGAAAGATGGGCACCGAAGGGACAAGGACCGTAAACGATCCAGGTAACATAGTGTTCCCT
Organism: Ctenosaura bakeri; assembly: GCA_948474755.1. NCBI lineage: Eukaryota > Metazoa > Chordata > Lepidosauria > Squamata > Iguanidae > Ctenosaura > Ctenosaura bakeri. The sequence continues at coordinate 792,104 of CAOLHI010000372.1, read as the reverse complement.
TCAGGATGTGGTATGAGTGCAGCTGCTCCTGAGATGTCACAGTTACTGTAGAATATCACTGTGCCATGAGTAACTAGGGCAGATGTGACATTTGCTACCTCTTTGTGGAGGCATGAAAAGTACCTTATCCATTTAGTAAACTGTAGGAATTTAAGAAAGCCTGTGGGAAGTAGTGGTTTGAGCATTGTACTATGACTCTGGAGACCAGTCAGTCATGAAAACCCACTGGGTGAACCTAGGAAGATAACAGTCTCTCAGCCTTAGAGGAAGGCATAGTTCAATCCTCTCTGAACAAATCTTGCCAAGAAAATCCTGTGATAGGTTTTCTCTAGGGTTGCAATAAGTTGGAAATGACTTGAAGGCACATAAAAGTAACATCAAATTATATAATTTGGGTTCCTGTTAAAAGTTCAGTGCAGTTTTCAGTGATTGTGAGTGACTGAGGCTGAGAATCTGTTGTGCAAATGACTTAGTCAGAAGTTATTGATGAAAGGACAGCTGCTGACCATCTCTGCTACTCTGTGTATCATTTTTAAAATGTTATTAGTCCTACTCGTAACCAAAATCTGTGGCTAGGTAGCCTGCAAATTGTCTTGAGAATAATGTAGTGGGCAAGAGGCCCTGAGTCTGTTTGCCATGGTGAGTGCTGTACCAGCCTCTGGCTGATGTGGCAGAGACCACATTTTGTCCACTCTTGAGAGGAGAGTGAAGCTTATCACCACAGTGCTGCAATACTCCTGAAGAATGTGGAGCTCTTCCACAGTGTAAGGTCAGTTACTGCTCCCTCTGCATCTGCACCATTGGGAAGAGTGCTTTGAGTGCTTTGACACTCCTGAGATGCAGCACCCAACAAGCCCCAGTGTTTCTTTCTGGCTGGAGCAGGGGGCTAGCAGCTACTCTTGCAAGTTTCTTGTGAGTGCCTTGGAAGCATGGTGCTCCTCCATAGCTTGAAGCTGAAACAGCTGGGATTGTCCCTGGCATTGTGCTGGGCTGACATGCTGCCCCAAAGCAATGTGTTGTTGCAGAGACTTCCAGCTCCAAGGCTGGGAGGAGGTCTGGGACTTGTCATGGTCCCTGGACTTTTGATCGCCCTTTCCAGTTCTAAGTTGGAGCAGAATACTATATTGTATATTTAAGGACACTTCTCCAATCTACTCAGTGTGGCTTCAGATTTGGAACTGCAGAGAGCTACAGAGTACCACCCTGACCTTGTGCTACATGTTAGAGATGAAATATAAGGTCAGGGACAAACCAACATCCCCATCATCTCCACCAACTGAAGGTGCCTGACAGTCCTAATCTTTTGGTTGGGCCAGCAATGTGAACTAAGAATTGTAAACGCCTGACCAGTGGAGAATGGCCTTCCTTCATTCCTGACGTTTCCCTCCTTCCTGAGCAGGAGCATCTCTCCAGGTCGGAACAAAGACTCCAAATCCAGGAAGGACAGAGACTCGCGCAAAGATGAAGAGGATGAAACATTGCTCAAGAAGGAAAAGGTAGTGGATATACTTTCTTTATCTTCAAGGGTTGTTCATTCCCTGTAGTGCAGGGCTCGAGAAAGGCTAGGTGTGCCCTTAAACCTTTTTTTTTCATCCTCTCAGCCTTCCCAGAGGCCTGCACCCTCAGTTATTTTCACACTTTTTTATTTGAAAAAATGCCCCAAAGTGTTAATCACGGATCCTCAGAAGCAGCAGACTAGTTGAAAAAGCACCCCCTGCAAAAAAGCAAGCAAACAAACAAACAAAAAACTCACGAACAACAACACAGCAACAATTGATTGCCCCCCCCCATAGTTGCTTACTTCCGGGAGACGTTTCCTATGCCACCATCCCCCCCACCAACCACAAGTCCAAATACAGTTTTTGATTCCCCACCACCACAATTTTAGCTGAAAATACCTCTGAGGTCTGTGGCTTAGTGATAAATTGCTTTTTCACCCCATCACCATCCCTCACATGCTGAAACATCCCAAGAAGATAAGAGTTCCGCCTGGGACATCGCTTTCAGATTTGAGATGTGTCCTCTGACCTTCTCTGTGTATCTGGTCCTGATGAAGAGCTTTAGAACTATTTTCTTGTGATCACACACACAAAGGCTTTATACAAAGGCTTCACTATTTTTCCAGTGGCCTTATTGTGGATTCTCTATACTCTGCTGCTAAAATTGTATAGCTTGTGAAGTGAAAGGTCAGCTCTCCTCACTTGACCCATGCTACTTAAAAAATAAGAACTTAGGTAATGTAGTAGTCTCACACACACAGGAGTGTGTGTATTACATTACCACATGCAGAGCAGTTAGGAATATGCAGAACAATACAGCATCTTGGGCACTCAACTTTTCAGTCTGGTAAAGCATTTAAATGATAAAGGAGTTTTTCATCAGGTTTTTCATCCCTTCAGTTCCTGCTTCCAAGGCATGGAGTCAGGGGAAGTCTTTTACTTTGGTTTTCTTTAGCCGTTCTGGCTGTTTTAAGATGTGCCAAAAAGTGAAATGCTTAAAATCCCCAGCCTAGCTTTTGCCTTAAGGTAAATTGTGCACAAGCCTCTGGAGAAAGTTTGGAGCTCTGGGGTATATCCAGCATAGTGTGAAAACTCCTGCAGCAGCTAGAACATTGCTATAATTTTTCTTGGCAATTATCTATCTTCTGCAGCCATTAAATATCATTATGTTCAGTAAAATCGTATTTCACATGAATGTCTTGATCTGTTCTTGACTGTCCTGAGATCTGGTTGATGACATGGTGAACGGACTCAGCCCTGTGTTAAGACAAATAGTTTTCCAGCCTTTTGGAAACTTTATGCAATTGTATTGCTCTTGTGCATACCCTGACCAGCAAAGTATGACCAGCAAAGCCCCCCAGACCAACCCCCACTTTAAATTTTTGAGGGCTATTTTTGGGTTTTGTTTTGGGTTTTTTGCACAGAAACTGTCCAGGAGCTGCCCAAATTGCTTGAAAATGTGATGGCTTCCCCAAACTCCCCGAAACAAACAAAAAAAAAAAATCAGCAAAAATGTTAGCCAGAAGGGACATTGCATCACTTCCAGTGCACTAAAATGTGCTAATGAGACCTGCTGGGTGGGTTGTGGGGGGAATAAATGATCCCCACCCCCTGCACAGTTGTCCATCCTGAGTAACAGTTTTAAAAATAGCAGTTTCTTTTCTTTGGGTGTTTTCATTTCATGTTTATGGGTATCTGTTTTGTTCATAGGCGCAGCCGCTTTCTCTGGAGGAACTTCTAGCCAAAAAGAAAGCTGAAGAAGAGGCTGAAGCCAAGGTGAGAGTATGAGATGAGTACTACATTCTTCTCCCAACTGCCAGTTCTTCTTTTGTCCATGTGAGACCCAACTAATGTGTGTATTGGGTTCTGGCAAGCTCTGTGTGTTACTCTTAAGATATAGTTGGATTCTTGCCAACTTCAGCCAAAGGAATGACTAGCTATCCATGTCCCTCGCTGATGTGCTTTGAGTGTTTACTAAGGGAGGTATGCTGAGTAAGTATCCTTGCACCTCCATCACCTTCCTCTGATTTCCTTGCAGCCCAAGTTTCTTTCGAAGGCGGAACGAGAGGCAGAAGCCTTGAAGCGCCGGCAGCAGGAAGTGGAGGAGAGGCAGCGACTGCTGGAAGAGGAAAGGAAAAAGAGAAAGCAGTTCCAGGAGCTGGGAAGAAAGATGCTGGGTAAGTCTTCTGTCCTGGGGGATAACAAGACACTTAGTTAAAGCTAGGAGCACTGCCTAATTGGATCGATTAATTTTCCAGCTCCAAGCTGTTCCCAGTGCCATCCTTTTCTGACTATGTGCCCTTTACCTTCTTTGCAGAGGACCCCCAAGAGAGAGAGGCGTGAGCGACGTGAACGCATGGAACGAGAAACGAATGGCAATGAAGACGAGGAGGGCCGGCAGAAAATCCGCGAGGAAAAGGACAAGAGCAAGGAGCTGCATGCCATCAAGGTCCCATTCTTGATCTGAGCACAGCCTCATGCCGTCCCATTTTATCTTAGCTTCAGAGAGAAATAGAGATAGAGATTAAGGCTGGGACAACATAGTATCTAAAATACTGGCCTTGCATACACACAGGGTTTTCCAGGGTAGAAGTCAACACAGTTGACTTCATCGGTTGGCATAATGTATTCAAAAGAATTTATTGAATGAATGAGCACACCATCTTGCTATCTGACAGCTTGTTTTTATAGATGTGGGTTGATTACTATAGTACAGTTGTACTTTGGGCCATTGACAGAATCAGCCTGGCATGTCTCAATGTACTGTCAGTACCAAGATATATATTGCAGTTCCTGATCTCTACCTGAACTCCAGTTCTGTTGAGATCTGGAGGGGCAATAAATGTTATCCCTGTTACATGTTAAGAGACTGGAAACCTTTCAATAATATTATGTATGATTGGTGTAGCTATTATGTTTTCATCCCATTAGCTGCCTTGTGTGCTCATTGGGAAGAGTGACAGGATATATATCAAATAAATCAATGTTGTCCTCTCCAGGAGCGGTACTTGGGTGGAGTCAAGAAGCGGAGGCGCACTCGGCATCTGAATGACCGCAAATTTGTCTTTGAATGGGATGCTTCGGAGGATACTTCCATTGACTACAATCCCCTGTGAGTGTTACTTTCAGAAGAGAAGTCCATGTAGAACTTGTACCTTCATAGCATAGGACTGATTGTCTACCCACCAGCTTGGTGGGAAGTATGCCCGAATCTGAATTCTTTCTGGGATGAATAGGAAAGGTACTTTTTCCTCTTCAGACTGTGGAAGCATTTCAGTAAAATGCAGGAGCCCAAGGATGTTCCTAACTCTTTGAGAAGAGATTGACTAAGGAAGCCTATGGTTTGGTGATTTTTTAAAACATCCAGATCTATTTACCATAAAAGTGCAAATTCTAAAATACAGGCAATATAACTTGGAAGTGAATTGTGCAAATTGAGCCATGTTAAGGCCAGCTGCTCTGTTTACATGCTCTATTTTGGTTAGACATTTTGTACTTGGTTATTGATCTGTTTTCTTTTCACCTCTTTGTTACTGACTTTAAAAGGACAGTAACTCAATAGCAGAGCACATACTTTGCATATAGAAGGTCCTAGGCTGAATCTCTGGCATCTTGAGAAAAATTTGAACAGGGTGAAGATTGCTTTGGGTGGAGCTGAAAAAGTGGCACTTTTTAGAGAGCATCTATGAGTTTGAATAGGCAATGTGAGAGAGACATATGTTCCTATTTTTTTAATCTGCCATCTGAGGGTAAAAAACTTGCTCTTCTCTTTTAAATAAATAGTTGCTTATAACCAGATCCTTTGTTAGAAGAGCTTTCTTACCCAGTTTGTGATCTGACATCTTGTTCAACAGGTACAAGGAACGGCATCAGGTTCAGCTGCTGGGGCGTGGCTTTATTGCTGGTATCGACTTGAAACAGCAGAAGCGGGAGCAGTCCCGTTTCTATGGAGACCTGATGGAAAAGCGGCGCACACTAGAGGAGAAGGAGCAAGAGGAGTAAGTGACTTGCAGAACAAAGGGGGGGAGGAGATGATTGATGATGATGATGATGATGATGATAATGATGATGATCCTTATTTTTATCCCACTTTTCTCCCTGAGGGGAGAGAGCTGTAAGATTTAAGAGATATCTCTCAGTTTAGGTTTGGTGAGGAATTTGTATTAAACCCTGTGGGTTTTGGCATTCAAATGGATGAAGTCAGACATTGTATGCTGTCACTGTACAAAGACTTAATTTGCTAGAACTTAGTGGCCAGAATTCTGACCTGGTAAGCCATGTTCTAAAACTTAATTCTGATTTATGCTTCAATTTGGTTATTTGTTCTAATAATTATTGCATTTGTTAGGTACACGTACCATTCAGCATCTGCAGAAATCATGATAGATTGCTTAAGCTGACTTTAAGACCTGGAGAATAGATCGAAATTCAACAGATGCAGCTTTCTGCTGTGCAAAATTTTGTTGGGAAGCTTCACCTGTTGAATTCTTGCCTCCTGTGCAGCTATTAATAGCAGAGGAAAGCTGTCTTCCAGGAAAAAGGTAGGAATTTTGCGCTAGTGTGTTTTCATAATATTACAGTAGTTATAGTAGTAGATTAAGATACTAGAAAACAACAACTCTTAGGTTGATGCCTGGATGAGAAGATGAAACAGATCCTTTCCCTCTAGGTACTAGAGCAGTGGATACTGACAGCCCAGCCTTTATCTTATACACTTGCAAATTTATCCTTGTAAGCTTAAATATTAGAATTTTATTGAAGATGGTGTTAAATGAATTGGGATTCCCAGGAGGATGTGCTAGATAATGTTCTGGAAACAAAACCCCACAATTCTTGGCATGATCATAGTTTTAGTTTCCTGCTTCTGTGTGTAAAGTTGGAACTGCCTCCTATTGGTGTGCTGCTTTTTTACTGGGCCATTTTGGCTGCTGCTATATTTGCCTACCTCTCCTGATCTTCTTGGGGATTTCCTTTCCTGCTTGGCAGGGCACGTCTGCGGAAGCTGCGTAAAAAGGAAGCCAAGCAGCGCTGGGATGATCGGCACTGGTCTCAGAAGAAACTGGATGAGATGACAGACAGGGATTGGCGTATCTTCCGAGAGGATTATAGCATCACCACCAAGGGAGGCAAAATCCCCAACCCCATTCGGTCCTGGAAAGACTCTTCCTTGCCCCCTCACATCTTGGAGGTTATTGACAAATGTGGCTACAAGGTGAGAGAAAGCACACTTCCTCGAGCTGATTGATCCTTCCAGTTACCACTGTAACTTCAGTTCCTTGCTGGAGCCTATGTTGAGCTTCCCCATCTCACAGAGTGGAAAAAATGGAGAATCAGGGCTTCAGGAGTTCATCCCCATTTTTGGAAGTATGTTGTGAGGGGCAGGGGCGGCTGAGAATGAGGCTTCTGGGCTCTGTTGTCATCCCCTTGAACTATCAGAAGTGATTCCTCCTGAGAGCTCCAAGTCTCAAAATGACATGTTTTTTTCTTTCTTCTGCACAGGAACCTACTCCTATCCAGCGTCAAGCCATCCCTATTGGTCTGCAGAACCGTGACATTATTGGTGTGGCAGAGACTGGTAGTGGTAAAACTGCTGCTTTCCTTATCCCACTTCTGGTGTGGATCACCACCCTGCCCAAGATTGACAGGTGAGAAAGCAGATGGTGTTCCAGGCCATTTCTTTAGCATAATCTTGATCACCTCTTCGAACACAAAACCATCCTACAGTGGCCCACAAGCCTCACAATTCTGAAGTGAATAAAGCAGGGTGCCACAGTCATGGGAGAATACAAATGTCTAGCTTTGTCAGGCTAGATAAAAGCTCCACCTAGTCTAACACTACGTTTCCAATAGTGGCCAGCCAAAGAAACTTCTGGGGAGTTCACATGCTGAGGATAAAGCATAGCACAATAGATGGATTACTTTTCTCATCTTGTATGTGCTCTAGCAGCCTTATGAGGGTTCTTTGCTTTACTCCATTTCATTTTCAACATACGAGGTTGGAGTCTGGGGTGTGTGGTCTTCATAATACAAATACAGTGGAGGATTTTACCTGATTGTAAGGTAAAAGTATTTGTAAGGTAAGGTAAAGTATTTAGAGCCTAAATACTTTAAAGGCACCAGATTCCATTTGATTTTGGAAGCTGAGTAAGGTCAACCCTCTGTTACTTGGATGGGAACCTGCGAACAAATGCCAGGCACTGTAGGCTATGTTTCAGAAGAAGGAACTGGAAGGACCACTTTTAACTATACCTTGCCTAAGAAAGCCCTATGAAATTCATGGGGTCACCATAAATTGACAGGCAGCATGAAAGTACATGCACACACTAAAGCAAGAAGAAGCCCCTCAGTCAGGATTGGGGAAGCATAGTACTCCTGATATTGTTGGACTGCAGTTGCTTTCCAACAATATGTGGAGGGCTTAAGGTTGCCATTACTCAGAAGTGACTTGAAGGCATGTAACAAGCAAAGTGCCACTGACAGGGAGAGGTTCTTTCTAGCCATCATATCTTTCCCCTTTGAATACTGACATATGGCAATCCTAAGGCAAACCTATCATGAGAGTTTTTTCTGTCATGGTTTGTTGTCTTTGCCGTTCTCTGAGGCTAAGAACACATGGCATGCCTGAGTTCCATCAGCATCTGCATCCCCCCACCACTGCTGCATCTTTGTTCCTGCCACTGTTATTATGTCCAGCAGCAGAGCTTCATGGACCCCCTGTGAGGGCTCTGTGGAACCCCAAGGGTCCCCAGACCCCAGGTTAAGAACCACTGATCTAAAAGATTCTACACTTCCCACAGTTCTTGCAGAAGGATGACTGGGGGACACTTTTGCAGGGAGCCCATTTCTCCTGTGGACTCTTGTGAGCCAGAGAGGAAGCAGTTTCATGTTGTTTGCTGAGACTCGACATGTGATTTTTCTTTCTTGCAGGATTGAGGAGTCCGATCAAGGCCCTTATGCCATCATCTTGGCTCCTACTCGTGAGCTGGCCCAGCAGATTGAGGAAGAGACGATTAAGTTTGGAAAGCCCCTGGGTATCCGCACAGTGGCTGTTATTGGTGGCATTTCCCGTGAAGACCAAGGCTTCCGCCTGCGCATGGGTTGTGAGGTAAGGGGAAACCCTCTGGGGGCAAATGGAAGGATGACCCCCCCGTGACCCCAGATGTACCTATTGTACATTAACAATGTTTGTATGTGTTTGTACCTTCAAGTCACCTGTTAACTTACGACAGCCCTATGAATTTCATGGGGTTTTCTTAGGCAAGGAATGCTCAGAGGTAGTTTTTCTAGTTCCTTATCTGAAATACAGCCTACAGTACTTGATATTTGTTGCCAGCCTTCCATCCAGGTACTAAACAGGGCTGACCCTGTGTAGCTTCCACAATCAGATGGATCTGGTACCCGGGTGTCCTGGTGGCGCAATGGTTAAATGCCAGTACTGCAGCCACAATGTTGTGAATTCGATCCCGCAGAGCTCCAGGTTGACTCAGCCTTCCATCCTTCCATACATAGGTCAGTAAAATGAGTACCCAGCTTGTTGGGGATGATTAACTAAAACACATTGTAAACCACTTAGGGAGTGCTCAGCACTAATGAGCATTGTTATTGCTATTGCTATTGCAATTGCTTTAGTGTATTTAGGCCAGCTTAACAAAGTCTGCTGTAGAAATAATGAACAGTAATAAGGAGATTAAATAGTGCATGGCTTGTTGTTATTAATTATTTCAACTTAACAGAATTTACTCTAGAAATAATAACAACAAAGCAGGCATCATTTCATTTCCTCAGATTCGTATTGTGGCTCAGCTTCCCTGAGTGGCCAGGAACTGAAAAATGATACATTGCTTGCTGTTGAGGTGTGGGGAGAGAGAATAAACACAGTGATTGTAAGGCCAAGCACGCTGTTTTTCTTTCTCTTTCAATCTGCTCTTTCTTTTCCACCCTAGATTGTGATTGCTACCCCTGGCCGTTTAATTGACGTCTTGGAGAACCGTTACCTGGTGCTGAGTCGCTGCACCTATGTGGTACTGGATGAAGCTGATCGCATGATTGACATGGGCTTTGAGCCTGATGTGCAGAAGATTCTGGAGCATATGCCTGTCACTAACCAGAAACCTGATACTGATGAGGCTGAGGACCCGGATAAGATGATGGCCAACTTTGAGTCAGGCAAACACAAATACCGGCAGGTTAGTAAAACTTGGGTGCCTTGCATTTCAAGTTGTAAGCACTTTTAAAAATCCAACTGCCATTGATGAAACCCACCTTTTCACAAAGAAACTATCCCTTTAATCTAACCTCCTCAATACCTACATTTTCAAAGGTACACAAGGTTTGATTTGTAAGGGTTTTTTTTCCACCTTTTTGTCTGAAGGAAAAATTATGTACCTTGGAAGGTGATTACTGGAAGCTTCTTAGGAAACCATGCTCATTCTAACAATCAGATCCATAGCTGTAAAAGAGGAACTTATGGAGGAAGCTTGATGGGCTTTAGTGTGTAGTTTAAACAAGAGGAGAGCAGAACAAAGATCAAATAATAGTTGGGAACTTTTAAAGTAGAAAAAAGATTTCCAGTATTTACCAGCCAGTAGGAGGAGTTGTTAGGCTTAGGTTCCATGATGGTTAGAAGGATTCAGCAGATCTGAAATAGCTTACTGCACATTTAATTAAGATAATATGAGGAGTGGAGACTGTTTCACTGTAATTTCAAGAAGAACTCCTTGAATAAGAGAGGTTCAGTGGGAATTTCTGTTGTGTGCAGTATGATGATTGTAAGTATGCCTTCCCTTTCTTTGCCTCTAAACAGAGGGGAAGTTCTGTTCTTGGAGGAGACACACATCTGCCTTCCAGTCATAATTCTTATTCTTTCCCTTTCTTTTTCTGTCTTCCCTGTTCCCCATACTTCTGACAGACGGTGATGTTCACAGCTACTATGCCACCTGCTGTGGAGCGCCTGGCCCGTAGTTACTTACGACGGCCAGCTGTGGTTTACATTGGCTCAGCTGGCAAGCCCCATGAGCGGGTTGAGCAGAAGGTCTTCCTCATGTCTGAGTCAGAGAAAAGGTAATCTGGGCTGTGGGAGGTGCAAGGCAGGAGGCAAGGAGGGGGCTTTGGGGAACATAATCTGGGGCCTCAGTGTGGTAGGGTTATAGCTTGAACCAGGCTAAGTTTGAGTGTGTGCACATGCTTCTAATAGGGCTATGAGTGTGTTGTGCTTTTAAAAATTTCTCCTTGCTGACACCTTTAGACCCCAGTGTCCTTCTTCATGGGTCTTCTTAGTCCTTATGTTCTCTGTTTCCCCTGACACAGAAAGAAACTGCTGGCTATTTTGGAGCAGGGCTTTGATCCACCCATTATTATCTTCGTCAACCAGAAGAAAGGCTGTGATGTGCTGGCAAAATCCCTGGAGAAGATGGGGGTAAGTAGTCATCCCATGCAGGATTAGGGAGCTGCAAATCATGGGTTAAGATATCCAACTCATACAGGGACTGCTACCTTCCATTTGAAGAATCCAAGCTTCCCATGGCTTTTGTCATACTTTGGAAAGATGTATAGTTTATATCTCATAGTAAATAACCAGCCTAGTGTGAAATGGCTGTAGAACTGGTAGCAGATACTAAGGTGCTTTCCTGCTGACTGTGCTCAGCTATGCCTGCCAAAGTCTGAATATGAGAATTACTAGAAGTATCTTTATCTTAAGGTCTGATGTGATCATTGCCACATTGCGCTTCCCCAGTCTCAGCACTGGAGCCTCACTGGGAGCATGTGGGAATAATATAGCACTTTACCCTCCTGTCTCCTATTCAAACTGTCTTCCTTTGTCTTTGGAGGGAATCTCTTCATCCCTGTTTGCTTGTCTGTCCTTCCCACCTCACATAAACCTCTGGCTTGACTTAACCCACTATTCTCCCCCTTTCTACAGTATAATGCCTGCACTCTTCATGGTGGCAAAGGTCAGGAACAGCGAGAATTTGCCCTCTCCAACTTGAAGGCTGGTGCCAAGGACATTCTGGTAGCCACAGACGTTGCTGGGCGTGGTATTGACATCCAGGATGTCTCCATGGTGGTAAACTACGACATGGCAAAGAATATAGAAGGTACTTTATCTAATATTTTTTCCTTTCATTGCAGATGTTCTGCTGCCCCTCCCCCCATTCTCCTAACAAAGTGGTCCTATGTGAGAGCGAACACTGTATGGCTGAAGTGATAATGGCCCAGCGGGTAAGGGTGGGGAAAGGGAAGGGGAAGGAGCAGAGATATCATGTGCTGATAGGAGAAGGTAAAGAAAAGGCCTGTGCTGGTGAAGCTGTTGCCTCCTTTAAATCCCGGCATGATGTGGTTTGCCCGACATTCCACTCCTGGGGGCTTGTAGAATGTGGTGACAAAAGGCAGGGGCCAGGAGGCCTTGGTTCATATCTTTGTTAAGTTTGCTCTATGCGGCTGCTAAGTGGCAGCTGGATTCTGCTCAGAAGCTAGGGGTATCTTCTGGATGTGAGTCTGTCACATGGTCAGTGGCTGCAACCTCCCTCTGAAGTAACTTGCCTTTGACAACTTCCATTTTTTCTTGCTTATAGATTACATCCACCGCATTGGTCGAACAGGACGAGCTGGCAAAAGTGGTGTGGCCATTTCTTTTGTCACCAAAGAGGACTCTGCTGTCTTCTATGACCTAAAACAAGCTATCCTTGAGAGTCCAGTCTCATCATGCCCACCAGAGCTGGCCAACCACCCTGATGCTCAGCACAAGCCAGGAACCATCCTTACTAAGAAGCGGCGAGAAGAGACTATTTTTGCCTGAGTCCCACAGAGGAGCTGCTTAAGAGGCACCTCCTTCTTTCCTTTTCTGGAGCCTGGGCCAAGGCTTAAGAGCGTGAGAGGGCTCCTGGTGTGAGGTGGCTCTCCCAGCCCCAGGTACTTACTCCTTAAGGACAGTCGGCTTTTCTTTTTTTCCCCTTTCAAACATAGGTGCACACCCTCTTGCTGTTGATGAAAACCCCTTCACAGAATTCAGGACCAAACAGTGAAGATTTGAGTCCAAAGAAGAAAAAACATCTCGGGAATCTTGATCTGAACAAATCTCCTTTGTTTTTATTGGAGCCAGTGTTTATACATCACCACAGAAAACTTTATTTCTTCTTTTGTTGAGAGGCTGGGCTTGGCTGGGCTAGGCTAATAGTGGACCAGCTTTGCCAGTTTATACTTGCTTGGTTAAATTCCCTTTTACCATGGTTTTAGAAGTTTCATCTTTGATGTGTTTCCCTCGTCCTGTACTCGCATGATCAGGCAAGAGAGGAGCACGGCCTTCTGCAGATAGAGTGCTGCAGGCTGTCCTTTCCTGCTCTAGGGAGGACTTCACTCCTTCTGCTTGTTTTATCCAGAGGCTGTCACTACTCCTGCTCCCAACAGAGTAGGAAGGGGTGGTGGATGTACAGAAAGACTGATATTTTTTCAGTGATTCTTCTTTTTTTGTGCTACTATAAATCCATGTGAAATGTTTTTCAGGTCTGTGTGTATTTCTTGATCCTTGGCTTCTCAAAATAGGGACTTGACGTCAGACTTTAACCCCTGTGTAGAACAGATATTCCTCTCCCTTGCTCTAGACAGCTCCTGTGCCTTGTGAATGAAACAGCAGCCCTAAAAAGATACATGAATTTATAGAACTACCAGCTTAGAAAGAGCATTGCCATTTGGGATCACTGATAACATTTAACCATGTGTGAGTGAGAAATGACAACAGTGGTTGGAATGAAGGAGTGCTTGAGGGGTGATAAGTGGATGGGTAGAATAAAATAATATAAAGAATAAAAAGGAAAGTTATTTCTGTTAAAGCAAAACATCTGTGTAGAAATCCTATTTTCTTCATCTTCCCAAAAGCCAAGGCTTATAGCTTGATACCCTTGCTCTGTTGAGAATGTTTTCCCTTCTCAGTTCAACACTCAAAATGGTAGCTGCACATTCTGCTCTGTGGAAGAGGTGGAGGTACAAACTGGACGTGAGCAACTCCTTTCCTCTTTCAGGACCATCTGCTCTGGAACAGATAGCCCAAGGACAAAACAGCAGTATCTGAAGCTGTTTCTGAAAGCTGTATAAACATGTATGGACATAGCAACTGGGAAAGGCACAGGGCCTTCTTTGTGTGTGGGGTATTGCTAGGAAATAGCTGTTGAAATGCATGCGTACAATACACGATACGTTTGTTTTGTATACGAGAGGTGCATCCCAATACAGGATGTCAGGTGAGGTAATCCTATGGTAACCCAGTGCTTTCAGATCCCTCTGAGCTTTGAGGTAGCTTTACCTTTAAGTTGACCTCTCTCTTCAGTATCACAGGAGTCAAAAACTATCAGAAAACCTTCTGCTGTATCTGGAAGGTCAGTTGTAAGTGTCCATGATAACAAGGCAGATTTTCTTTTAGAAAATGTTCACTTCCATGAGGAGATTGTTACAGTGCAGAGGTGAGAACACTTTTAGTAGCAAACAGCAGTCCTAAACATATTCATTATGGAGTCTTTTTGTTTGTTATCAATGGGAACTGGCTTTTCAATGAAAACATTAGGACTGAACCAAATGTAATTAAAGGCAGTGTATCAAATTCCCAGTTTTTTGAACTCATGTCATGCTCCAGGGTCCTGCAACTGGCTAAACTTAATCTATAGCTTCTCTGGAGTAGCTAAAGGCTAGATGTGCTCTTGATAATTTTTTCACAAAACTAAGATGTGCAGTGAATATGAGTAACATTTCCCATGGGGAGGGAGAGAACTGAGGAAAAGTGAATGATTGTTTAAGTTTCTCATTTGTTTCCAAAAAAACCTGTCCACATGTACTGAACGTAGAACAGCTATGGCACTATTCACACCATTTCACAAGATTTTTAAAGTTCATGTATCAAAACCTGTATTGTGAAAGGGTTGCTAAGTATGCAAGCCTCTTGCCTGTCTTGTTAAAAGGCAGTTTGTAGTGTGTTTCAGATATCAGTTAGGAGGGAGTGGTATGCTATTCAATCAGCATGCTTCAACATAGGCTCCAGCTTAATGCTATATCATGAGCTGGAAGGTGTTTGTCATTCACATTAACTATTAATTGCTGCTGTGGCTCCAGCTTATTGTACAAGTGATATTGGTAGTATAATTTAGGAATGGCTCCTTTAAGTCCAAGTAAGACATCTGAAGCCATGTTTAAACAAGAAAATTGCTGTACTTGAGCTCTCGGACATCTCATACTTAAAACGTGGTTTATGTGCCATTTCAACAGTCAGGGATTCCCTCAAAGCATCCTGAGAATTAGTTTGGAAAGGTACAGAAGAAGGTCCTGTCTTAGAGAATGGTAATTCCCCAGGCAGTGAAAACGGCTGTGAATAAGGTTAACTTTTTAAGTGTGAGCGTGTAGTAAGTTCATGCCTCAGATGGAATACACTCAGACCTAGAGGTAGGCCCAACTGTCTTTACACATGCACATCTTTCTACAACTAGCAATTGGTCTTTTAACTATGCGCTCTTTGCAGTGACCTTAGTATATGTATGCCATTCAAAATACCAGCTTAACTGCCATGCGCTTTGACTCACAAAACCCCTAACATCTCCCCTCCTCTGCCCATGCTCCAAATAAAGACAGACCACGAATATTCTATAAACAGCAAATGCTTGTTTCAAACTGCTTACAAGTTGTTGGGGAAAGAAGTGCCCTCTACAAAAAAAAAATAGTAAAGCTGTTGCCACAGTGGCCCACCAAATGGCAGCCACAGGGACAGAACCCAGAGCTCCCTGGCCCAGAAACCACCAAAGCAGGAAGAAACGTCTTCCTCAGCAATCAGCAGTTTAGGGCATATGACTTACACTCAAATGACTCCCGATGACAGTGCGCAGTATATACAGGCTGATTTCAGATAGGTGTACGTGCTATTTAGGGCAGGGGGCTGCCATCCACTGTCCAGTGAAGTGTTCGGCGGTGCTGGGCGGGCAGGCAGGATGGAAGGGCATCTGGGGTTGGAGGGGTTGTGCCTTAGGAAGCAGGAAGTGGAGGTGGGCTCTAGCCCTGCCCCTCTTTCCTCAGGACAGAATCCAGAAGGAATGAGGGTGGGAGGCACCCAGCACCTCTCCCTCTGCCCCACCTCAAGGCTGAACATGGAAGATCAAGGCCTCATGCAATCTGCAGAGAAATATGGGCAGGGTGGATTTTTTTTTCTTTTTAACATTGTGGCTTTACAGATGTCTTTCTCTCACCAGCTCCCAGAGTTGGTGTCGCTGTGCACAAGGAAGGGAAAGAGTTCACATAAGGAGGGAAAAGGAAAATGGAAGGATCAAATCCAGGTTGAGCCTCAAGACTTCCATGCCAAGAAGATGACAACTCACTCATTCTTTTAACCATGTCAGAGGCCAAGTACATGTTACACTCTCCAGCAATGAGACTGCAGTTTTGAGTGGAGAAACAGCTGTTTTCTTCTCAGAATCACTCCCTTCACCACCCCACCTACCCGTGTAGATCCAGAATGCCATTGGGAAAAAGCAGCTGTGGCAGGAATATTTTGAGTGGATCCAGCTTGGAAACAATCAAGCACCCCTTCACTCCTGTAGCTCTCCTGTCCCAAACTGCAGCCTCCTAAGCCTGCTTTTCATTGAAATAAATGCTCAAAAAAGTTTGGGGTTTCATCTGATGTACTTGTGTGTGACCATATTTGGCCTCCTAGCTTCCAAAGGATCAAACCAGGAACTCCCAATTCCTGGAAGCCAAACTGGAGGTGGGGGAGGAGAAACTTTGGGTGGCTCTGATGTTACTTCAGAGAATATTTTTATACATAGCAGCATCTTACATTTGCATTCACTTGAGCAATGGAAAGCAAAAGTGGGATAGCCCTCTCTTTTTGACCACTAGTGATTGTGAGCAATTAAATTAAAATGCACACATCTGTTGTTGTGTGCCTTCAAGTTGTTTTCAACTTATGGCTACCCTAATATGGGTTTTTCCTGGCAAGAGGCTGAGTGTGTGTGATTTGCCCAGGGTCACCCAGTGGCTTTCCATGACTGAGTGGGGATTTGAACCCTGGTCTCCAGAGTTGTAATCCAATGCTCAAACCACAATACCATGCTGACTCTTTGTGTATAATACATCCCTCTAGAAGGATATCTTGAGGAAGCAAAGCCCCTGTGGTGTGATCTATTTTGCCCTGACAACTATATACGAGAGTACTTTGACTTCACAGACAAGGGATGAGCTTCACACAATTTGGGTCAAACTTTATGTCTCCATTGACACAATAAGTAAAGGTGGAAGACATGTTTCTGGGCTGTACCAATTAAGGCTAAAGGGAAGAGAATCACAGAACGTTCCCTATGTCTTCCTCTACCTAATCAGAGACTGAGAGCAAACCATAGACTAAAGGCAGAAGCAGTTGTCTGGCCTTTTCCCTCATATGGTACTTTTGTGTGTATGGGAATTTGGGAACACTGCTGTGGGATATCCACACAGCCTGAAGTAGTACAGACTAGGGGTAGTTTAAGCTCATCTGTATATGATCTGTGAAGCATCAAAGTGCAAAATGATCACCACAGAGCTCAACTCAGTGCCTTCAATCAGCCTCAGCTGTTTGAACTGACTGGCGGATCACAGCAGTTCTCACAAGCTAAAATTGTTGTGCCTTCATCAACCACAGACGTTTCTGACTGCCTTATAGCAAAGCACAGACTGACATCAAGTCCTAAGGCAAAGCAAAAACCAATGTTCAGTTCCTTTTGTTTATAACATTCTAAACCCACCAGGCAAGACTTCCAAGGCCCGGTGCCCTTCAGATGTGCTAGACCATTCATTGTGGCATGCCTTCATTTTCCAACTTATGACTACCCTAACACAAACCTATTATGGGGCGTTTTGGCAAGGTTTGTTGCAGAGGGGGTTGGCGTTTGCCTTCCTCTGAGGCTGAGAAAGTGTGACTTGCCCAAACTCACCCAATGGGTTTCTATGCCTGAGCAGGGATTTGAATGCTGGTCTCCAGAGTTGTAGTCCAACACTCAAAACCCTAAACCACACTGGCTCTCATGCTAGACCATAGCCCATTGTAATCTCCAACTACCATAGCCTGCTGGCTTGGGGATGATGGCTTTGTAGTCCAACACATTCAGAGGGTGCTGGGTTGAGCAATGTCACACAAGGAAAAGAGAGCCAGATGTTCTTACCCGTCCACTGTCCTTTGCTCTAATAATACAGCCCTTTTCCACACAGTTGGAAGAAAGAAAAAAAAAGAACCACAGCTTCCCAGTTCCTTTCTCTTTCTCAGCCACACTGTCTCTGTCCAAGAGATACTACAAGCCCAACTCCTCCCCACCCATCCCTGCCACCTGGAAAATGGAACTGGGATGCAAAGCTACCAATGGAATTTACCCTGCAAGGACATTATCTGGGCCCTCATCATTGACCCCTAGCAAAGGTGAGTGAGAGAATTCACCCAACCTGCATATAGGAATCAGGCAGCTGTGGCTGAGTTCAGGGGGATTCCAGAGATAGCACCTGTATACTGTGGGGCTCAGCTGGGTAAGGAAAGAGAGGAAGGCTTGGGAGCAGGCAATTGATTCAGTCTGGGGGGCAACAGTGGTGGTGGTGGCAGCGGCGGCGGCAGCACAGGCAGCATCCTTGTTCTGTATCCCCAGCTGCCTGACCCAGAGGCAGAAGGTGCCCAGCCAGAGGAGGTCTCAGTAGCTGTCTTTGGCCCAGGGCCGGTTGCGCTGCCAGTTCCTCTCATTGTGGTTGTGCTCAGACTCGCGCTCCAGGAGGCGGTCCTGGGAGTCATGGCCGTTGGTGCTGTGGAGGCCGCTGCTGTGGTTGCGATGAGGCTGGTACAGGTCAGTGTAGGCATCAGAATACTCATCCTCCAGGTGCCGGGAGCTGCGCTGAGACGACGCTGTCCAAGCCTTGCGGGAGGCGTCACTTGTTTCATCTGACTGCATCAAGCTGTCATGCTCCACCGGGGAGCGTTCGTTGCCCTGCTCGCCCAGCGGGGCCTGGTTCTGCGGAGGAATACATACAGCACATTAGAGGAGGATTACAGAGCTTCCTTAGTAGGGGAATACCACCGCCACCTCCTCTTCCTCCTCCTCCTGCCACCAGTAACCTGGATCTTCTTCAGTCACGTAACTGCTCCACAATTATAGCCAGAGTCCCTAGCCCACTGACAATCAATTGCACTTGTGTTCTGGCTATGGTTGCTACTCTGTGGAAATATCCTGGCTCGGTATGTCAGGGCATACTTGTGAACATGAATGCATAGCACTGTGCTCCCCTTTGAAGAACTGCCTTCAAAGGCCAAAGGTTGGATTGGGGCCATAAAGGTTTAAGTCTAACTATTTCAGTCAGACTATGTTAAGATTTTGTTGTTGCTGTTGATGTACAAATTATCTCAAAAATCTAGTTTAAATATAAGTTTATGAGTTTAGGCATTTCTGGAAACTAATAATTTGCATAATGAAAGAAAGAGGTACACCCACTACAACACAATGAAAAACATTAAAGTTCCTCCTGATGCCCTCCTTAAAGCTGTCTTACCGTTAGAACGTCTGGTTCTATATAGACCTTTTCACCCTTTGCAAAAGCCAGCTATTTAGAACCAGAAGTGCAATTGACTGAAGACTGTGCTTTAAATGATATAAACAACCTGTGAACCTTCAGCCCATTCTCATGCTGACTGGGGGTGATGGGTGTTGGGAGTCCAACAACTTCTACAGGACTGACAATTCCCCATCTCTGACACTAAAAAGAAAAGAGGACTTGGTTTCAGAGGCAGGTTTTCAGGGACAGATAACAAGGCTTGTCAGCTTCTCAGAAACATCTGAGACAACTCCTGCATCTTTTGGTGTGATTCAATAGAGCCATTCTTATATTTTCTGTACCTGCAGTCCCGGAATGGCAGTAGAAGGTGTTACAAGATTCTGGCCACCAAGAGTGTGTGAGGGGTGGTGGGTTGCTCGCCAGTATACTTCCAAGTATTCAGCCAGATGTTCACAGGCATCCTCCAGCTGGTTCTCATCCAGGATTACATCAAAGAGTTCCTTTGAAGAGGGGGGACATGGGGGGAGGGATAAAGAGCAACGGCAAAAAGAAATCAGTGCCTCAGTAATAAAATAGTGCCCCCTTCCCCAAGCTGGTAGACGAGTGGCTGAAGATAATGGGAGTTGCAGCTCAATTTATCTGGTGGACACTGGCTTCGTGCTTAGAACAGGGATATCACAGACACAAAAAGACAGAATCATCATAACACAAAGCTTACAAGTTCAGCAGTGAAAAATCAATGAGTGAATGGCACTAACACAACTATTGGCAAAGCTGCAGCCTTTAAATGTTTCCCCATAAAATGCAAGGGCAGTGGGATGGCATTCTGAGAATGCTTGTTAAATGATGCAGAGGCAGTATTTAATTTCTACAAGGAAGCACTGCAACTCAGCTTTGCACACATATTCCTACTGTTTGTCTTGTAATGCTCCTTAAGGTTAACAGGGCAAGGCCAGACTGCTATTGCACAGGAGTGTGGAAGAGGCACTCTGTACATGTTCAAAGATACATTTGTCACATAATATTATTCCTCCACCCATTTCTGTAGAGGAATGGCCTTAAATGAGAGTAGCATCTCCCATTTTCTTAGATTGCTGGCAGGGAGGGGTGGCGTTAGGAATAGGTGCTGTGCCAAAACTAGAGAGCCAAGCAGGTGAGTGAAGAGCACAATGGATCCACACATAAGAACCTAGGGAACAGTTGAGAAAGTACAGGAAGGGACAAGACAGGATATCACACCACATTCCTCTCACAGAAACTCACTGGAGGACACTGCACAAGCTTGTCAGCTGCCATCATCTGCACATTGAGATGCTTCACCTGTGATTTCCCTCTGGACTTGATAAGTCGCTGAAGCACCTTCCAACAAAAGAGAAAAGCACAGAATCAGAAAACAGCAAACGAACCTCTAGGCCAGTGCTTCCCAAACACAGGTCACCAGATGTGGATATCAGTTTCCACATAATCCCCCAGTCAGCAGTAGCAGTCCAACATCTGTGGACTGATGTTTGGAAACCTCTCCTCTAGATGATGAGCTACTGTAGTGAAGTGCTAAGAGGCTGACCTTTCAACCAGAAATTCCTACTTGTTGTGAAATCATTTTGTGCTGTGAGGCAAGCCACTGTCTCTCCATCTGAGCTGCTACGTCTTTTGAAGCCTCTCTGAGCTGTAAGAGGACACTGTATTCCTTGCGTGGCAGGGGAGTAGAGAACACTGGGGTGAATGGCTGATGCTGGTATCTCTTCTTATGTTGCTGAAGAGGGAGTGAGTTAAAAGTAGTACTGTGACATATCCCACATGCTCTCCTATAAGGTAACATGTTATATCAGATTTGTGAGTGGATTGCCTAACATTTTCCTTTAGCTAAAAGCAACCAGGAAGCCAGTTGCTGTGTAGTGGTTTGAGAGTTGGACTATGACTCTGGAGATAAAGGTTTGAATCTCTGCTCAGCCATGGAAACCCCTTGGATGACCTTGGGCAAGTCACACACTCTCAGCCCCAGAGGAAGGCAAAAGCAAACCCCCTCTGAACAAATCTTGAGACAAAAATCCCATGACAGATTTACCTTAGGCTCGCCATAAGCTGGAAATGACTGGAAGACACACAACAGCAACAACAAAAAGCAACCATGTTGCTATAACCATATCTCTTGCTGCTACAATTCCCACAAGAAAAGATAATGTTGGGAGAGCCACTCAGAGGTCTTACACATAACTTATAATTTGCTCTCTAAGACACTGAGGCTCAGGGATCTCCTTACCAGAGGGTGAAAGAATGTGAGAAATGAAGCATCCTTGTGCTGGCTTAATACCCAAAACTAGAGCTGCCAGGTTGCTATCTGAAGACCTTCCTGTTTCCTGAATTCTACCAGTGAATCCAAAGACAAGGTAGCTGCACTTTCTCCAACCAGCCCTGGCCTGTTTGCCTGCCACCATCTCTTGTGCAACGTATACCACAATACTGCTCCATTTTCTGCTTAAAAAGTCAGGACGGATAAAACTAATATTTATTGCTGGACTCAAATCTGGCACAGACCTTGAGCTGAGACTGCTAACTTTGTGGTTTGTATGTTTCTGATTCTTCAAATAAAATTTCTAAGTTTTTGCACTTTGAGGGAAAATGAATGGAAAACCTAAAATGTAGCTTCATGGCAGCACAGCCCAATTGGAAGAAACAAATCTCTCACTGCGACACCAGGGGGTGACAGAAAACACAAGAGGAGAATCTGGGCTTCAGAATGGTTGATGCTTCAGGTCATAGGAGAGAGGTGCCACTGCCTGGATACACGCATTTCCCCCTTGCTCACCTTTGGGGAAGAGACCTTGACGTAGACAATGATGGGGGCCAGTGACGTTTTGGCCAGCTGTGCTGGGTGGTTGATGGTGTCAGCATCCAGCACTACCAGCTGGAGTGACTTGGCCAGCTCAAATATTCGCTCGATCTCACTCTGAACCTCAGCTGGAAAGAAAGAGGAAAGACTGTGAGCCGGATGCCCCCCTCTGCTAGACAGGAAACAAAGTTATCTGCTTCACCCTTCTGTCGTCAGCCCCTCACATGCCTGCCTCCCTGCTTCGCAGTTCTGTTGCTTCTTGCTGTTTACTGTAGGTCTGAGAACCATTCCCACCTAACTATGCTTTGCAAGAAGCCGCATGAAGTAGAAGGAAGAGTTTGGGACCCTACTCCATTGGCCTTGCTGAGAAGTTCGCTCCGTCCCTCTTGTTTTTTTCTTGTCCTTTCACCAGCATCCAGCAACAGCCATTCCATCAGAGGTCAGCACAGCGAAAGACAGGACATAGCGCCATTCCATCAGATTAACAGAGAGACCAGCAGCTGTTGGCATCTCTTCCCCTTGAACTATTTCCATTTTGGCTGGTTGATCTAAGCAGTTTGTAGCTAATAATGAGTGTCTGTGTTTAGTGCTTTTCCGTTCTTCCCTCTGAGTTCTTTTCTGTTCTGTGCTGGCTTTTAAGACTGTACTAACGAGAGGGGGACAGTATGTTGCCATGGTTGGAGTGCTGAAGCCAGGGTTCAAATCTCTGCTCTGCTATGGAAACCCACTATGTGACCTTGGGCAAGTCACGCTCTCTCTCAGCCTCAGAAGACAGCAATGGCAAACCTTCTCTGAATCAATCTTGCTAAGAAAACCCAGGGAAAGGGCCACCCTAAGTTCAGTTGACTTGAAGGCACTTAACAACAAACCCTAAAGACAGGGACTACCTTACTACTAAGTTTTATTTTCTATCCTGGAAGCCTATATAGCTGAAGAGTATTTTAACTAAGCAAGTGAGACTGGGCAAAGAGCAGGTAAGAGGGGAGTGAGTCTGGAGAGAAGCAGAGAGTTAGGAGGACAGAAGAGCCAGGAACTGAACCAAAGGGGAATATTAGAACATTGGGCTACAATAAGGACAGAAAAAGGAACAAGAGGTTAGATGAGAGGACAGATCATAGTTTTGTTTTTAAACATATCTAGAAAGGGAAGGAGAGCCATTGTGGTGTAGCAGTTTGAGCACTGGACTACAACTCTGAAGAGCAGGGTTTGAATCCTTCTCAGCCATGGAAATCCACTTAGGCAAGTCACATTCTCTCAGCCTCAGAGGAAGGCAATGGCAAGCTCCCGCTGAACAAATCTTGCCAAAACCCCCCCATGATAGGCTTGCGTTTGGCTTGAAAAATAACTTGCAGGCGCAGAACAAAAACAGAAACAGACAATTGTTTTAATAGAGCTGAAGAAAGATTTGAGAGAGACATTGTTCCCTGTGGTACTGTAAGCTTATTTTATCCCCTTGCCATATCCAGTCAGACAGGCTGAACAGATTCCAGTGTCACAGAAATGCTGTAAAACTTGTTCCATAGAAACGAAAGTAGATATGCCTATACACAATCAAAAGTGACTTCTCTTTCAATCTGCCTTCAATTCACTGGGAAAACCACTTTTACATGTTTCCAGACTAAACTATAAGTAAAATTGGAAATCATGCATATTTTTAAAAGAAAAATGACCATGTTTGATTGCAGTGCTATAACTTCCCACCTGGAAGTAAACGCCATTGAACTCAAAAGGATTTGCTTTTTAGCAGATTTGTATCTGGAAGTTCTAGATCCAGCTAGGTGACCTTAGGTACCTTACTTTCTCTCAGCTCCAGCAGAGAACCCACAAGTCCTGAAGACTAAAATTTGGAATTTTATGTGTAGTTTATAAATATGTTTGTACTATAACAACTTATTTTTGCTACGACTATATAGGATACTAGCATATATACTTGGCTGGATTTTATTTTCTCATAGGTAATACTTGTTAGAAAGATACGAGATCCTGTGTCTCTAATTCCCTAAACTGTCTTGTCCAGTACCTGCAATGTTTTCAAATATTCCCCAATCCAATCTGTATTTGGAGTTATTAACATATAAAGGTTGGGTCCCTAAGAGAATGCACTGCTGCTAGGCCTCATCTCCATAGCAACCAGCCTGAGCTCTCTGGCTGAGAATTCTAAAGGCCTCTCCCTAAACTGCAAACCCCAGGATTCCATAGAATCTTCAGAGGCAGCCAATCATATGAGATCTTCACTTGCCTGACCCAGACAAACAAACAGCCTTTGACTTTTATATATTAGTAGATAGACTGGAGAAAGGTGAAAAGGTACAACCAAGGCTCATCACTTCGTGACAATAGCTTCCTACTGACAGTCAGCCTAGTACAAGAAAGCCGCTAGTGTTATTTCCATTGAATGGTGGTAGGATGCGTATGGCTCACCAGGTGTTGGTGAACTATACCTCCCACCAATTTGGTCAGCACAGATCATGGCCAGGAATGCTGGAATTTACAGTCCAAAAAGAACTGGAGGGCTGCACAGCTCCCACGGTTCTCGTGACAGAAACTATTATGCCTACAGAGGTTCACAGTTAGCCCTGTCAGCTTATATATTAGAGGAGAAGATTCTGATAGATCATTTACAAGCATTTCTACTGGCTTTCATTAGCTTGTAACTGCCAGCCAATGAGCTATGAAATTTAAGAAGCGGTAATTCATTCATTGGTCAGAAGATTCTGAAAAAAATCGTCTGAAGGAGCATCAGTGTGGAAGAAGCTACAAGAGCTGGCCAGACAAGGGAGAGACTGAGGGCCCATTCACATTGATACAAGCATAGTGCTGTGATTCCACCTTAATTGCCATGGTTCCAGCCCATGGAATCCTGCGATTGGCAATTTAGGTGAGGGGCCTTAAGAACTCTCAGCCGGGGAGTTCCACTCATACCTCTGACTAAACTACAAACCCCAAGGTTCCATAGGAGGCAAGGAAGCCATAGCAGGTGAAGCGAGATATAGCACTGCAATTGCATAGTATGAATGGATCCTGACTTCGCTCCCCTGCAAGGTGGTTCTCCAAAGATGGTTCTCTGATGGCTGGCTAGAGTGACAACAGAAAGAAGCAGGTGATATGAAGCAGAAAGGATTGAGAAGAAGCAATGTCCTGGGCCATTTCTGCACTACACTATTATAATGGTATTATTCCACTTTGAACATCCTGTGGAATTCTGGGGTTTGTAGTTTCCTGAGGCCAAAGAACTCTCTGGCTGAGAATTCAAAATATCAAAACTGCAAATCCCAGGATTCCACAGGATGTTGAAAGTGGAATAATAGCACTATAACAGTGTAGTGTGGAAATGGCCCTGGTCTTAAATGACCATAAGGAAGCCTTTAGAAGAAGTTTACGTAAACCTGACAGAGAAAGAATACTAGCCTCTAGCGGTAGTATAGTAATGACAGGGCTCAGAGGGTCTAAGCCCCAGGACTTTTTCATCTGACATCATTTCTCACAACAAACCCCTGACCACCTCTGAACTGAGCTACAATCCCCAGAGTAACTGGAAGGGAAACGTATTTTTTCAGTATTATTATGAGCTGCTACTACTATAATCCAAAATATTTGGAGCTGGCTTGGTCTTGAGTTGGCAAAACCCATTGACTCTACAGAACACCCACTCCTAGTGGAGATTAAAATTGCTAGAAATGAGTTTGGATCAACACAGCCACCTGCATTCTTGGACTCTCCTGGGGTATCATTATAGAGAATGTCTCACTAAGAAGCCACACTTCATCTACTATATAAAAGTCAATGTTTGCTGTGCATTTGTCTGTTTGTGTGCATCAGCATATGATTGGCTGTGTGAGGCGAGAAGACCTCACATGATTGGCTGGCTGTGAAGGTTCTATGGAATCCTGGGGTTGCAGTTTAGGGAGGGGCCTCTAGAATTCTCAGCTAGAGAGCTCTTGGCCCTCAGGCTTGTTCCTATGGAGATGAGGCCTACCATCAATAAGGATACCAGAAAACTTTTGAGAGGCATATGTGAGAAAAATTTAAGTGACATACACGACATAGCCCATTTCCATACTACACTGTCATAGGCCCTTTTCACACGGGCCTTCTCTCGTGCGACAGCCCCGTGAGCCTCGCGGGAGTGGGAGCGTCGCTCCGCACAACGCACTCCCACTTCCGTCGGGCTCACGGGGCTGAAGCGGCGTGAGCGCGGGTTTTTTGATTTTCACTTCCAAGCGAAAATCACCCGCGCTCGTGCAATGCTCCCGGCGCCCGCGCGCACTTACCTCTTGTGCGGAGCGTCGGGGAGCCGGCCAGGTCGCGCTTCCTTCCCTCTGCCCCTGCGGAAGGAAGGGGCGGGCGGGGCACTAGCGCGACGGATGCGACACGTCCTGCTTCGCGTGCGCGGGGGGGGCAGACGCGACAAGCTCCTTTCTCGCGCGCGCGGGGGACGGACGGACGCGCGAGCCGCCTCCGCCTCCGGGAGGCTGCCGCTTCCCCGCTCGTTCCTTCGCCTGCGGAAGGAAGGAGGGGGAAGCGGCAGCCTCCCGGAGAAGGCTTCTTGCACGAGCCGCCCTCCTCCGTCGCGCGAGCGCCCGTGCTGCGAAAAGGGCCATAGTGCTATTGTTCCACTTTCAACATCCTACGGAATCCTGGGATTTGTAGTTTAAGGAGGGGCATTTAAGAATTCTCAGCCAGAGAGCTCTTTGGCCTCAGTGAACTACAAGCCCTAGAATTCCACAGGATGTTGAAAGTGAAATAATAGCACTATAATAGTGTAGCGTAGAAATGGACATAGTTACAAGGTCTTCTTGCCTCTCACAGTAGATTGTATGGGTTCCATATGTGAGGAATCTTAAAGCTGAAATTCAAAACAAAAAATGCTTCCAGAAAAACATAAAGCCATTGCACAAATTCAAGGGGGGGGGAGCCAGTATATCAATGTCACTAGGCAACATAGATTGGATTGGGGACTATGGGGAAAAGTTACAGGTACTGGAATAGGCTGGTTGCTATGGAGATGATGCCTAGCAGCAAGGAGGAGGACAGTGTATTCCCGCAGGACCCCATCCTCTGTATGTTAACAACTATGAATACAGATTGGATTGGGAAATATGGAGCAAAGTTACAGGAAATGGAGAAAATAGTTTTGTGAGTTCTTAAGAGGAAAATAAAAACCCCAGGCAATGCCAGGTAAATACACTAGTAATTTATGAATTTGGACTCAAGAAGCTACTGGTACTCTGTGAATGAGCAATGAGAGATGAGGGCCTACAGTTCAGTCCAGTGCCCTCTCAATGAATCCAAGAGCAGAAGGAGAACTAGAAATTTTGACCTTGGTATGAATTTAAGAACTAACTGAGAGGGAGAGTTAAGAAAAGTATACTTGGTATATGAATTTTATTTACAAGCATAAACATAGCTATGCGTAAAGTAACTACCTTAAAATTACAGGTCAGAACTTACTGACAAAATCTAAACATACAAAAAATTTATACACATTACAAGTAGCCATATCCTCCACAGCAAGAAAGTGTGGTTGGACAGAACCACTAATATATGGTGTTCTGGTGGGCAGGATCTAAGAAACCTGTTGACAACCTTTTCTCCAGAACATACATTACCAATTTTTTCACAGGACCTAATTGACACTTTGGATTAATATTGACTTACATTACAGAGTTGTTCTAAGTCTAACTAAGGGCCTTTCCGCACTATGCTAAGGGCCTTTCCGCACTATGCTTCAGGAAACTACAAACCCCAGAATTCCACAGGATGTTGAAAGTGGAATAATAGCACTATCACAGTGTAGTGCAGAAAGGCCCTAAGAATGGATATGAAGCACTCTGAACTCTTGAAGACACTATATAAATGGTAATAGTTATTTTAATTTTTGTTCTACCATTCTCTCTGATCAAGTTGAATACATTTTTGAAACTAAAAAATCTGCTTATGAGAAGTAACAGGAAGGTGAGTTGGCCCATACCTCTTTCGATATGACTTTAATGATCTAAAATAATAGCACTAGTAATCACCACCACCATCATCATCATCATCATCATCATCATCCATCTCCAGACTGAAACTGCAATCTAAAAGATGCTTATCTGGGAATAAGTCCCAGACTTCTGAATATACACACCTAGGACCGCATACTGCTATTTGATGTTGGGACGAATACTAGCTTTGAGTACAGGTTTTAGAAACATGTGGGAACATACTTCTGAAATGAGATAAGACCACTTGATGGCACACAGAAGGTATATTATCAATACATGCAACGTGTTGAGGACTGCACAAGCTGGAGGTACATGAGGCTGCTTATATGATTTGCTTTTACAATCCAATGTCAATGGGAGGTGAAAAATATCTGACTCTCCCAACTGTTCTTTCTTACAAATGTCTACCTTTACAGGATGGTAAGGATGCAAGTCAGAAGATACCCTCCCATTCCACCTGGGATTTGCTTAGCCACATTCCCATAAGCATAACTGTAGAGATACCACATAAGAGGCTTCAGGAGATATCACTTGAATCTGCCATCTTGTTTCACTCCATATGAAATGGTACATTTTATAGGCCCTTTTCGCAGCGCCAGCGCTTGCGCGACGGAGGAGGGTGGCTCGCGCAACAACCGTCTCCCGAAACGCTGCCGCTTCCCCCCGCCTCCTTACCACACGTGGAGTCTTCTTGCGCAATGGGAGCTCTTCAGCCACGCCCCCAGCTTCCGCAGCGCTCCCTGGGAGCTGTAGGCAGCACTGGGGGCGGAAGCGGGGAGGAAGCGTGACAGGCTCACCTGCAACGGCGCTCCGCACTCCGGTAAGTGCGAGGCGCCGCTGGGAGCCTTGCGCAAGCGCCGTTTATTTTCGGTTCAAGCTGAAAATAAAAAAATACGCACTCGTTCAGCTTCAGCCCCGTGAGCGCCGCGGAAGTGGGAGTGCGTCGTGCAGAGCGACGCTCCCACTCTCGCGAGGCTCAGGGGGCTCTCGCACGACAGAAAGCCCGTGTGAAAAGGGCCATAGAAGAAAATAACAATGGAAAAATCAGAGAAGCCATTCACATGATAGTAACATTTGACCTGTAAAAATGGACTGGGATCATTCCAAGCCGTAGCAGGACCAGGACATTGCAACAACAGCAGTTGCCTGGCAGGGAACACTCATTTTTAAGCTCATTTAATGAGGTGCTCATTAAAAAAAAGTCTTAAGAATGAAAGAGAGAGCTATGTGTATTAAAATTCTTGCAACTATTTCTACTGATAATAAATCACTTAAGATCCTTGATAAGCTGTCAGGTTTTCAATGATCTATTTTAACAGGCAGCCCATGGAAACTTCCTTTCTCTATTAGCAGCTCAGCTGGGTATGATATGTTGGAACTGTAGCACAATGGGAAGTGTGAAGCCCATCTCCATACACCAGATTTCTAAGGACACTTGCCACCTCCACAACAGTTAATGTAATTTTCATTTAAGTGAAAACAAATAGCACATGCCACATGTCTTCTGGCCCTAAGACCCCCCACTGATGTGAACTGTAGAACTTATGAAGAGAAACAAATGTCATTTAGGTAATGTTATTTTTGCATCCTAAATCCCTCCTCCTCCTCCAACTATATTCACTTAGCACTTTGCACACACACACTCAGCCACTTTTGGCTGTGCTATTTCTTGTAAGGACCAACCTAATGCCAAGATAATTAATTACATTTACAATTCCACACCAGAGACAAATAATCCCTCTTAATTGGGCAGCAGCTGTGAAGAGATATGTGGTGCTAATGCTAAAATGACAGAAATTAGAAAATAAGCACAGTGGAAGTAGAAGTACATGCAAGATGAATATCCAAAGGTGAGCATGTATAAAGGCTGGGCCCTTTCTAACAGATTTTAGTGTTTCCACAGTCCTCCTCAGCCAAGAAAAGCATAACAGCAACCTCCTTCCTCCCAACACTCAAGGATTTAAATTTTTATAGTTTATAGTAGCAGTCCTATTGAAATTTTGTAGATATTCTACCACTTTCTAGTTCTCTAGACTGGAGTCCCTCATTCCTAAAGAACACACATGCTCAGGACATATAGAAGATTCTACAGACTCCAAGCAACACAGAAAACCCTGGATAAATGAGCAGGGGATGCCAGTAAAGTAAACAGCTTTCTGAATCCTGCTTTTTTCTAAAAAAATGAAAATTTTACATCCATATTGTAGTGCCAAAGAATGTATATTTAAAATTAGAAAGCGCCATGTAGCTTCATTTGAGATCTACCTATAAAAAAGAGTGGAATCTAACACAGATTTCTCCCTAGCACCCTTATTTTCTACAGTCAGGGAGATTTGGGGTTTTTTTTATGTACACTTACGCACTTTCACACCCACACACTGAAATGTCAGTCCCTATTTCCAATATGAAATGGTAAAATCCAGCAAATCCTACATCATACAATCACTTAGTTTGACTGTGATAAAATAAATTCTGACTCTCTTCCTCTGAAATCTGACATTTGAAAGGACCAAGGACAAAAAGGGGGGAACCTTCACATTGGACACTACTGGAGAAAATGTTTTACTGAATCTTTAGAGGCTCGGACTGGAAATCATTCATTGTGGCCTAGCCCATCTTACCCAGTGCAGGACGCCTACTTCACAACAACATAAAACATCTACATAGGATTGCCATCTGTCTTTAGGGATTATTCATATTTCAGGAGCTTGGTGTAAGCAGAGAAATTGTATGAACAGACCTTCTCTCTTTTTTTTTTAAAGAAGCAAAATTGTGTGTGCAAACAAATGTAATTATTGGCTAGAGATTCAACTATACGTAAAAGAGAAGAGAGAATGTTACTACTCATGCTTATAAAAATATTAACAAGAATAAATTGATCTGTTAAAAAAAATGCATAGCTGTGCTGTTTCTACATGACATAATTACTTCAGAATCCAAAATTGCCATAGAGGTTAATAAGGACAATAATGGTGACCTGTTACTTGTTTTCCAGCTCCAGATTTAACAACTGAAATAAAATAATGCTACTAAATTAGATACTCCTAATCAATACATTCTATTTCAGTGAGCCTCTTCCTATGTATTATTCCTTTTGCCCCACTGACAAAATGCGTAGCCGAATAGTCCATGATTTACTGCTATTCAATTCTGCAAGACTACAACCTGTGCATTCTATGTTGGATGTGATTGATGGGGGAACAGCATGGCTCTGCCACATGGACTGTTTGTCTGCTAGTTCCCATCACTGGTTTAGGGACATGATAGGACTCACCAATGCTGGACCGGGTCGTGGATCGCTCAATGATGGCACGTTTGCCTGGGTTGTTGAGCACGGAGCGCTTGGCCAATGATAGGTCAGCAGTGACGCGTGTGATGGAGATTCTGAAAGACAGAATGACAGGGAACAAGCATCTTAGCCATCCTTGCTTGGAGATGGGGGCTGGGGTCAGCAACTCTCTTCTTTTCACAGAAAAAGCATCTTACCGGCCATCAAATCTGTGCTTCAGGAAGTCAAAGAGAGCTTTCTGCATCATGTCTGTTACCTAGAAGGAAAGAAAGAAAAGTAGTGAACAGAACTGAAGTTAGCCAGGGGAGTCTGGGCTTATGGCAGAATTTCAACCACACCAGGTTCCCATACCTCATAACCTTTTAGGGAGGGTCCCACCAGCACAACTGGCCGCATGGAGGGCACGACATCATATGGGGGGATGTGCTCAGTCTGCAAAGAGAGGATATGTCCCATAAAAGAGCTTTTCCTTACTGTGCTGCTCAAGAAGTAGAAGCATAAGAGTATAATTAACTGGGGGGAGGTTGAAGCCCCAACCAACACAAAAGCACAAGGCCCAGATCCCCTTTGAATCCCTCTCACTTTCCATTTTTACTGGGGAATCAGGCTTCAATATTTCCATATGGCAAATCTCTCCCTCACCCTCCCCATCAATGCACACTATTTCTGAGGCCCAGAGGAACTCCCTGACTACCACCACCTGCACTGCAGCCCACCAAATGGTTACTCTATCCCAAGGCAGCTTCTCCACTGGAGATCAGATTCTAGCATCAGAGCCACTTTGCTCCAAGCTAGACAGGACAACATCAGAATTTGCCCTGCCTTCCCCTACAAGACCACACAGCATCCAAGAGAGTAACCCCAGCAATAAGTCCTTACCTGCTTTTGCTTCTGTTTCGCTTGTTGGAAAAGAAAGAAAATACCAAGTTGTCAACAGTGAAGAATCAACAAGCAAGCAAGACTACAGGAATGTCTAGAGCTCTGCAATATGGGAGCTCTGATCCTTTGGAGATACAACATGGCCAAGGATCTACCTTCTGATTTTAGCTTTTTCCTCCAGCATCACACCCCAGCAGTTTACTTATGGTATCAATTACTAAAAATAAGGCATGGGGTTAAACCAAGCCTTGTCCAAGTTGAAGTCACAGCGCTGGCAGCCAGATTTTATGTTCAGGGCTTTGTCTATCATCTTCTAAAGACAATGGAAATTCTTTATCTAAATTTTGTGCCAAGAAAAGCAAAATCTTGTGACAAAATGTGTGTGATTTCATCACTGTTCCGCAGAGTTTATTGTTGTGTTGCAAGCTGTGGGAAAATGCAAAATGCTACCTATGCTCAACAGGGAAACTGCTGCCCTTGGGTGACTGGAGATCGTACTTAGCCACTCCTCTGTCTCATTACAGGTGCTGCTAACATGAACCTCTCTCTCCAGTATTGACGCCACGTATGTACTCATTCCTTCCCAAAAATCCAATCTCAAACAGTTGTGATGGTTAATTGTGATTCTCTCTGTCTGTCCCCTACAGCTTTCCAAGGCAAGTGCAGCACACACTGTCCACTGTGTGCTGAATGAACTGCTTTCATTTCACTTGGAATAGAGGAGTAGTCACCATGTGCTAACACATGTCCAGAGTCTTGGAAGCCTTGTTATTTTGGGCTGTAACTCACCAAACTGCCCAGTGAGCATGAGCAGTAGTCAGGCTGGCTTGGAGATTCTGGGAGCTATAGTCTGAAAAAGTAACTTTTCCAGGCTTGGCTCTATCTTTCAGCATCACTTATCCCACCACGCCCTCCAGTAATAAAGTCTGTTTCCCCACTTTCAAGTGCAATAGGCAGGATGAAATCCTTAACTTCGGCAGTGCGTTTTTAGAAAATACCAGTCAAAGTGCCAACCAGCATTAGTGCTGCATGGCCATGCCCTTTCCAAAATAAAACAATAAAATCCTTCCTCAGCAACACTTGTTAACTGTTAGCTTGTATCTGGACAGGCTATGCAGAGTGCCTTTGAGTGTGTGCAGTTGGTCTGAGCTAGGAATAAAAAGTTTTTCTTTAGGCTGTCCTGGTAAAAAAAATGCAGCACAGAATCCAGAGGGCAGAACTACTTGATAATCTTATATTAGTTCTAGATTTGTCCCATGTTAATAGGAACTTGCTTGTGAAACTGACATAAGGACATGACTCAGTTTAGGATATTCATCAAAGGTGAAAAATAGATAAGATAATTTCTGTGTGGACTTTTCAGGAGAGACAGACAGCAGCCTGGAGCGGGGGAAATATGAGTGAAACAAAGGTCTCAGCTCATATATATTAGTTGGGACATTTTTAACAACTTTTCCCCTTGAAAAAGGGAGTTGCTCAAAATATTTTAGAAAACAGAAAAACAGCTAACAAATAATTACAATATTGAGAATCTAAAAACTGTATCTCTTCTCTCTGATCACTCTCCTGGGATTTCCATTTAGCTTAGGTCATCTTCCTCACACCATGGTGACATCATGATTATGCCTCTCTCCTGCTGTTCTCTGAAACAATGACTCTGTGTGTACATTCCTGTTTTTGTTAAGTGTGTTAACACTTCATCAGGCACTGTACACATACTTCCAAGCATACTACTGCTGACATAAAGGCTAGACATTTCCTTCTGTTTTGTTTTAATAAATGCTGAGAAGGTTTCAAGGAATTTGAGGAAGTTATTTTGCATCTAGTACTGTATTTATACATCACACAAGATCATGGCAAACACCCAGCCCTATTTATGCCTTTACCTAGTGACGGGGGAGGCGATCGCCGGTTGCTGATGGCGGGATTGCCAGACTGCCTGGTTGAGGAAAAGAGAAAAAGTATGTGTAAGGAGGTGGGAAAAGCATAAAGGTCAAGCTAGTGTGTGTCTATTTCTAACAGGAAATCCATGCCTAGAAGATGCAGGAGCAACCTGTACAAAGAATTCCTTTCCAAAGCCCAGTTACATTAAAAGAAGAAGAGTCAATTCTGAACAGCTGATGCAGTGCAGAGCATAATATAGGCTTCCTGTATTACTTAGGATCAAATTCATCTGTATATGCACATTAAAAACAACATACCCAATTCTGCAATGTAGATTGAGTTTAGGTAGCAAAGAACTTAGATAGGGGAGGGCATATCATGTACTTCTGTATTTAAAAACAGACTCGCACCACCACAGAAAACTATTATACAACCATTTCTGGCACAGTCGGAATAGCATCCCTTTCCCCTTGCCCTTCTTACCTGGCTTTCTGCTCCTGCTTCAGCCGTATGGCCTCCAGCCGCTGTGGGCTGGGGATGAAGGCGATGTCTCCCCCCTCCTTCACTAGCCTCCCGATCCACCAGTCATTGCTGTACTTCTGAAGGGACATTGTGGTAGAAAGTCAGAGACCACATTCCCTGACTAGCTTCCAAGTTCATCTTTATATATACATATACTGGAAGACATGTCAGGTGGAAAACTGGGCTCCTCGAGTAACTTTTTCAGCCACGGGAAGAATAATTGAGAGTGAACAGGTGAGTGAACATTCACAGTCCCTTTACTCATTAACCCATTCAAGAACAGCAAGAGTTTAGAAACTGTGGCAGGAATTCTCTAGTGCAGTCTATGTTACATAACTTATATACTTAGCTATGTACCAGGGGTTCAAAGGAACCTTCCTAGGGAATTTAAAAGATGCATACCAGGGCATCAGCAAGGGTATCCCAATGCATATCAGTCCCATTGTGCATCAATCCTGCTGTACACTGGTCCCAACACTGAGGCCCTTTTCACACATTACCCATTTGCGTGGCTGGGGGGGGGGCGTCTCGCACAAAAAGCCTCATCTGAAATGCTGCCACTTCCCCGCTCCTTCATCCCGCAGGTCGCTTCCTGGTAGTGCGGCCGTCGTGCTAGCGTCCCGCCCCTTCCTTCCACACCGCTGTCTGGGAGCTGTAGGCTGCGCTGGGGGAGGAAGCGCGACCGGGGCAGCTTGTTCGGTGCACCGCACGCAGGTAAGTGCGCGAGGGCCCTGCGAACATTGTGCGACCACGCAGTATTTTCGGCTTAGAGCCGAAAATAAGAAAATGTGTGAGTGTCCCGCTTTAGGCTCCTCAGCATCACATGAGTGGGAGTGCATCGTACAGACCGATGCTCCCATTTACGCGATGCTCAAGGGGCCCTCGCGCAAAAAAAAATTGCGTGCGAAAACATACACTGGTGTGGATGCAAAACAGTCACTTTGCTGGCTCTCCTACATGGTAGCGTGATGACAACCCCTTGTTGAATATGGATCTAGTGTAAGTGCTCAATTCTCAAACCTAAGTCCACCTACAATGATGCAGGATCCCAGTGAATTCCAGCCTATGTTTTTTATTTATAAACTGTCAAAGTGATCAATAATTAATCATGCAAGCTGCCATAAAAGCTTAGCATCTTACTGTCCAACCTCAGAAATCTACAAGCTCACTACGAGTCAAATATTTTACAGTGAAGGTTCAAATTATAGCAATCAAGGAACAAATAATTTTTATCTGTGACATGTTAACACTAAATTCACCATAGCCCAGCCAAACATTTTAGTTTTTAAAAACCTGATATCTCTCCTAGCCCTTTCCCATTTCTGGGTTATCTCTTATGACTTGTCACATCTTTTCCTGTCTTTCCTTTCACTCTCCCATTCTCTTCTTCCCATGCATTTTCTGGGTTTGGGC
This sequence comes from Ctenosaura bakeri, assembly GCA_948474755.1. NCBI lineage: Eukaryota > Metazoa > Chordata > Lepidosauria > Squamata > Iguanidae > Ctenosaura > Ctenosaura bakeri. Next base: position 756,275 of record CAOLHI010000372.1, on the reverse strand, counting down.
CATGCAAGTGGATACAATAATCTAGACAAAAGGGTTTCAAGAAACTGCTTTGAAAAGCAATTGAGTTAATTACACAGTGTCTTGCCCTGTCCCATGGATGGAGAGACTTATGTGGAGAGTGGACCACATGCCATCAGGTGGTTTAGCATGAAAGGAGGTGAAAAAGCAAAATGCACTCAGTCCCTGCTTGCAGGAATTGGCCAAGACCTCACCATAGGATTCAACCAGCTCCTGCAAGCATTGGTTGAGTGTGTGCCTTCGGGGTAAAAAAGGATGAACGAAGTTTTCTCAGCCCATGCTTGCAGGAACCAGCCAGGTGCATGATGTGAGCAATAAAGGAAGGGAATCTCTGCTGCCTCTGGCCACTGATTGGTGATAACAGCAGGGAGGATTCTTACTGCCTGCCATTGGGAAAATGAGAGGCATACAAGAAACTCCTGCTGTTGTCTTCGATCACTGGTCAGAGTAGCAGACAGTGAAGGGGAATCATTTCCCCCGATCCTCCAGGTGGCTAGGAAAGGGGAAGAGCTTGCTCAAGATCTTCCACAGGATGGATGATGAACCTTGGTGGGCCAGAAGCCCTCTTCCTTTGTCCTGTGTCATACTGTTCCTGATTATTAAAGGCCAGTTTGAATGTTGGAAGTTCAGCACTGCTTCTGGGAATCCCTCACCCTTAGGCCATTTCCGCACTAGACTGTTATAGTTCTTTTATTCCACTTTCAACATCCTATGGAATCCTGGGCTTTGCAGTTTAGGAAGGGGCCAGTTGGCAAATTTGAGAGAATGAATTTCTAAATCAAGAGCTGGCAAAGCATGATGGTGGTCTGCACTCCCAAAACTTCAACACCTACCCAGCATCTAACAATTTTTGGGAGGGAGCAATCTAGTTACACTCTCCCCAAGCTGCTTTAGGCTGGGAGTGGTAGTGAATGGGATTTGTCCAGAACTGGGAGTTACTTCCCGTCACTTCTGGTATTAAAAAAAGGTCTTTCCAGGGTCTTAAACAGCTCAGGAGAAGGTACAGCAAAATGCCCCCCACATTCTCTAGAGCAGCTATTCTCAACAGGGGCCCTGGCATATTTCAAGGAGTCACAGACCACAATTGTGAGAAGGACAGCCCCAAGGCTTTGTGGGAATCCTGGTAACCGAACCAATGAAATACCCAAGCAGCAACCTTAATTGGAGTCAATAGTTTCCCTCCTATTTACAACATCTATCCAACACACCATTTGAATTCGGCGCGCTCAGTAAATTCATTGCTTCAGCTCTTCCCACATCTCAATTTAGGAGCTAAACTCCATAAAAACTGAGGCTTTTGTGATATATTTCATAGCCAGTATCACCCATGGAGGATCTCACACACTCTCACTTCAGAGTCACTTGCGAATCAAACTGCACCAGGTCAGCATATTCAACCATGTGGTCTCACAGCCATTATGATATTCTGTCTATCTATTCCTGCTGTATCTTGTTTCACAGGAGACCCCTGGAACCTGAGAAGAGCTCCTAAGGGGACTATGGTCAAAAAACAGTTGAGAATGAATGCTGCCTGCCTTTCTGCATAAGTGAGTAAACAAACAAGCAAACATACATTGTGGGGTGTCAGGAAAGCACAGAGTGTTTGCAATCCTCTTGTGGAGGGAGAATCTATAGCCTCTAAACTTCTGGCATAAATTATTGGTCTTCCACCACAGCGCCACCTCTTCCTCCCCTTGCCCACATGCCAGTGACATGAGGACTTTTCCTTCCAGTCCTGGAAAGAGAGATTCCATTAAAAATGACCAGCTTCCACCTGTCCAAAGGTCCTACAGGACTCCTACCTCTTTGATGTGCAAGAAGTCTTTGGCTTCAAAGTTGATGGCAGATCCCTGAACAGGACATTCCTCATCCAGCGCGCCACAGTAGCTGACATTGGTACGAACAGCAAAGGCGACTGGCTTGTGCTGCAGGGTGGATGGGGAGAAGTGGAACGAAAAAAATCAGCGACAAAATTGCCAATGCCAAATCTACTGTGGTGTTTACCACTTCCCATCCCAGAATAAAAGGGATCCATCGTGCACCATCACAATCAAGGCCAGATCCAGAGCACAGCAAGGTCAGTTGCTGTGGTTCAAATAGGGGCTCACGTGAAAAGTATGAAGAAACTGGACAAAACCTCAAAAGAAAGACATTTTATTATTAATAATCGTTCCTCATTCCCTAGCCACCTCCCAAGATTTGACTAGTCTTGGTTTGAATTCTAAAATCACCCAAGCATTTTGTACATCTGCCCCTATGTGTGTTTTATTGATTACAGGGGGCTATTGAGAGTTTTCACTCAAATCTTCAGAATGGCTCTGAAATGCCAATCACATTTTAATGGAGAACTGAATTAGGATTGGGGAGACACAGATTCAAATCCACACTCGTTCATGAAGCATACTAGGTGACCTTGGGCCACTCTCGCACACAAAATTACCTCACAGGGTGGCTACAAGAAAAAAATGGTGCAGAGAGAAACCTATAAGCTCTATGGAAGAAACATGAACATACAAATGTGAACAAGGTGGATATTACCTACCTCTCTAGTTTGGGTCTAAAAATTCTAGTCTTCAACAGTGGCCACAGAGCAATGTGTAACAGGCTCCTTTTCCAGAGTTTGGAAGTCACTTTTTGGGATATATTTTCCAGAATTTGCCACGGAAAAATCCACTGGCTATACTGTCTACTGAATTCTGGGATTCCCTAGTCCAAAAAACTTTAATTTTTCCAGGCTCTGTCATTCCCACATCTGACTACAGACCCTTACATTCACTATGAATACCACTTTATTGCCTTGTACAGTTTGTGTAAGCTGCCTCGGGAACAAATTGATATTAATGTTTTAAACAGATTAAAAATACAAAGAAACCAGATAGCAAGGAAATCAAAATCAAAAACTCTCCTTTCTCCTCTCTCTGCAGTCCCCAGAATCCAGAATGAAAACCACATGTGGCACCACCTGATAAGTGGTTGAAAAACAATCCACCTGCCTGACAGATGGCACCATCTATCAGAAACTGCTTCCTATGTGCAGAGTGCATGATTAAAAATCATTTTGAGGTTATCATTTACAAAGCAATGGGCAACTTGTTACCTTCCCATTGTTTTTGATCTTTAACCCCTATTGCTTCTCCCTAGTATTGTCTATGTTGGGTTTGGCTAATGAGAGTTCTAGCCAGACAACATCTGGAGTGCCACATATTTCCCTCTTCTGATTTAGAGAAAGGGGACACTGAAACATCATTATCCTGCAAAATGCCATGTAAGACAGACTAGACTGGAAAGGGCATTTTCTATCATGCAAAAGAGATAGCAGAAAATATTGGACCTGCAACAGAATGTTTTAGAGCATAGCCTGTCTTTGGAGATCTGTAAACAGAGGTTGATCACCATCTCTTGAGAGTGCTTTAATTGTAGTATATTCCTGTGTGGCCAGCAGCTGGACTAGATGGCCCTTGTGGTCCCTTCCAATTGAAAGATTTTATGTTCCCTATTCAGAATTCCAGCACTCCATTCCATCCTCCCTCCCTTCACTCTGGTTCTCATTCCATCTGTCCTTGTCCAAAAAGTAAGTCAGTATTCCATGCCACTTGAACATGCTCAGTGTGGGAGATGTTGTTGTGTGCCTTCAAGTTGTTTCCAGCTTATGGTGACCCTATCACAGGGTTTTCTGGGGCTGAGAGTGTGTGTTATGCCCAATGTCACCCAGTGGGTTTCCATGGCTGAGCGGGGAATTGAATCCCAGTCTCCAGGGTAGTAGTCCAACACTCAGATCGCTACATCATGTTGATGCAGTGGCTTGCTAGTATTTTGGAAATCTTTGGGTTCCACTGAAATCCTTCAAAGGTGCCGGTATCTCCCACTTGTGTGTAGCTGACTCCTGCTCTAAATGATGACCTCAGAATGATCCATGATTCTATGCTGTGTACACAAGGATCAATTTCTGCTAAATGTTGTGATCTGTAGGGCAGGCAGACTGTTGTTCAGTTACTCATCTGGTGGTGCCACATATGCTTTTCATTACGGAATCTAGGGGTTGTGGGTTCTGGGGTCTGCAAAGAGTGGACAGAGGAGAGATTGTGGCTTCCTTAAGATTCATCAGGGAAGCAAAGGTGCTTCCAGAATAGAAGGCTACACAGCCAACCATACTTTGGACACTGGTATGTATCCAGTATGATAGAATGGCACACAAAGACTCTTTGCTTCTTTCTCTCTCGTTGCCCCTCCCCCAATGCCAGATCTTCATTAACATTTATCAGGGCCACTGGGAACCAAGGATGCTGCCAGACACAGGGATCCAAATATTACTTGTCAAAATATATTGCTTAGCTACTTAATCTTTTCCTCCAGAAGAAAAAGAAAACTAACTTATTTCTCTAATAGAAATAAAAAAAATTGAAGCAGCAGCATTAAGATGTTGTCATCTGTGCACCTAATAAAAATCTGTGAAAGAGTGTACTGAGTTTGGTCTCTGCCACCAGACAAACGGGCTTTAGAGTCTTTGGCAGCAGTGGCATGGCCAAGCATTAACCGCTGTCCAGTGGCAGAGGGACAGCCAGTGCAATGTAGTGGTTTGAGTGTTGGACTAGGACACTGGTTGTTGTTGTTGTTGTTTGCATCCAACTTGTTTCTGACTTATGGTGATCCTAACGTGAAACTTTCATGGGATTTTTTGGAGCTGAGAATATGTGACATGCCCGATGGTTTCCCACGGTTGAGCAGGGAACTGAACCATGGTCTCCAGGGCCACAGTACAATGCCTAAACCACTACACCACACTGGCTGTCTGGGAGACCCGGGTTCAAATCCCCACTCAGCCATGGAAACCTACTGGGTGACCTTGGAGAAGTCAAAATCTCAGCCTCAGAGAAAAGCAATGGCTGAACAAATTCAGCCAAGAAAACTCTATGATAGGGCACCATAAGTCAGAAATTACTTCAAGGCACACAACAACAACTGGCACAGAAAAGGTCAATTTTATTTAGAAGGTTTTCCTAGATACTTCTGTTTTACCTTGGTAGTTCAAAACTGAGAATAGACCAAAGGTCGGGAACAGACCAGGGGAGTAAACGTTTCTGTTACCAATCTACTTGTACAGTTTTCATATCTGTGGGATGGGATCATGCCTGCACACTTCATTTTATTTTGTTCTCTTCTGCACTGTATAAACCTTGTGAATCCAATTCTCATTTGCCTCACCCTGGAAAGAGGATTACACCCCAGCCCAGGGACCCCATCTAACCAGCCACGGAGAACTGAGGTGCCAACCATGGGATAGTCTGGGTAGAATACTGGCCCATGAGGGGATACTGGGCCCTATCAGCTAAAGGACTGTGATGCTTCTCTGCTGTATATCACCTGCTGCATCATTTACCACCAATTAAGCTCAGATCATCACGGTAACACAGTGTTCAGTGGCAAAGACTTCAGGACGTCAGGAACTGCCACAAGTTCTAAGCTCAGAATGACAAGATGAGCCAACAACACTGACTTGGAAACACCTTGAATCAAGTTATTTTAAGACAAGAAGTTCTTTACCTGCTGCAGTTCTCTACCTGCACAGCCAAAGCCAAGACCGAACCCTCCCCATCCAGTACCTTGGCCTTCTCAAGCTGCTGCTGAGCCTGATTCTCCACTTCGCGCTTCACACCCTCGCGATCCTCCTCTAGCGACACGTCGGAGTCCAATGACGGGCGGCTGGTATAGGAATCAGCTGAGCCCTAAGGAGAAGGTCAAAACTCCAATGAGGTAGCGTATTCCTCCTGACAGGAGGTCAAGATACATCCTGGTTACAAGAGGCCTATTTACAATCCAAGCATCTAGAGATGGGCTTTTCTTTCCATCATAACAGCCAAATGGAGAGAGAAAAGAATTTTAGCCATAGAGACAGCTGTCATCTTCAATGTTTAAAAACCTGCCAGTGTCGACTCTTACATGCACATTCAGACTGAGGCCTTTGTGAGTGTCTCCCCCACAGCAACTTGCAAGGTCAGTAGAACAGCACAGCCTAAGGAAGCTTGTTCTGTGCTATCTGGTTCTTGAAAGTATTCCTCCTCCTCCCCTATCCTACTATTAGGGCCTAACAGTCTGCACAGTAACTGTGGGTTGTAGCTGTGCAAATGCTATCTGCTTTAGAACGCTAACTGTGGAAATGTTCAATCTGAATTCAAGCAGCCTGTTCCTAACCTAATGTTTACTCAGAAGTATATAATCTGTGGTCTTAGACTGCAGCCTTAAAACTCAAGTTAATACTCTCCAGCACGTCTCAGCCGAAAAGAGCTTAGTGTATTCAAAACACTCCAGTTCTCACACAAAAGATCACCCACATACACTGTTTATGTGCTTTATTATTACTCCTACTTCTATTATCATCAATAATATTAATGACTGAAACTTCCTTTAGCAGTTACAAATGTGTTATACACTCATGACTATTATATATTCATGGTCCCTATCCTTAGGAACTACACTGAAACCATGAGAGTTCCCCCATCACTACTAACCTGGCAGCAGCTGCTGTGATCAACGGGGGTGGGGTCTTGTTCCTTTGTCGACTGGAAGCAGCTGGCTGGCTTATCCACCCACCCCCTTATGTGAGCGACATCTGGAGTGAGCGGCAATTGTGACAAGGGTCCCACTTCTGCCTGTCACAGCAAAAACCACTCACAGGAGGGGTGGGAATGGCAGCCAGCTGCTTACCAAGCAACAGGGGAACAGGGCCCCATCAACTGCAGCAGCTGCTTCCCAGTAAGTGGGGATTCGGGAGATAGGAACAGGATTCACTGCATAGCACTGTAACTACAATATAAATCCCATACACTATTCCACCCATCATCATCATCATCGTCGTCGTTGCCGCTCCTCCTTCTCCTGCAGTCAGTTTTATACTCTCTTAATCCTTATTTATTTACTTACTATATAACAAAATGTCCTCCATTGGGTTCTAATGAATACACGTCAATAAAACAACTGCAACAATCTCATATTTAAAAAAGCAAAACAATTTTGGACAGAATATTATATTTTTCACAAGGGACATGATTGTCCTTACAGAACAACTACAAACCAAACAAATCCATAACATTCACTGAGGTGGAAAAGAAGTTAATGCACCATGTGGGAACACTAGCATGTTTATGCTTTTTTTTAAAAAAAATCTCCAAACCTCCCCACAGGCATGAATACAAAAAAGAGACAGGTGAATAGGGACAACTGGAGCGTATGAACATAAGAGTAAGTTCTACTGTCGTATAGCACAGCTAAGCGTCACAGCTGTTAACAGTATAGTGTAGCCTTTCTCAACAAGACATCCTCCGGATGTAATGGATGACAACTCCCATAATCCTCAGTCAGCAGGGCCATGGGATGATGAGAACTGTAGTCTAGTACATCTGGAAGGTGCCTGATTGGGAAAGACTAGTATAGCAGCTGCAAAGTTGCCCTTGTATTTGGCAGCAGAAACTTTTTCCACTCAAGTCAGGAAACACTTCCACATTTCTTTGTATCTGGCTGTTGCTAAAGGTACAAGATTACAACTCCTGGCAACCTAGAGAAAGGAGAGAGTGGCGAAGCCCCTAGCTCTCAAACCTCTCTCGGGCCGCCTATGAGCCCTAGGTGGCATTAACTTTCCACTTCCCTCTCTCCTCCCCCCACCTCAATCTGCATGATGATGATGATGATGATGATGATGATGCTTTGGCCTCCAGGGCTGCTGTTGCCAAGGTCTACTGAAATAATCTGTAGGAAGCACTTTGAACAGTTGCAAAATACTATATAAATGCTAACCTATATTGTTGCTGTTAATTGCCAATTTGCCTATAACTCATTGTCCTCTGGCCAAACAGCCAGTTTCTTCACTGCTCCACAGCACTGTATACAAACTTTTGTGAACGTTCAGTGTTCAAAGCAGCTGCTCTTCCTCCAGCTCTCTCCTCAAAACCCATTCCCCTTGCCCCTGGGCCTTTGGCAGAAACACAGACCACCCTCATATGCAGCTGTGGTCAATTTAAGTACATGTGAGCTATACTCAGTTACAATCTGTTCCTTGCTGGCCTCCCCTTCTATTTCCTTCTCATTTGTCAATTTTCATTTGTCAGTCTCTTGCAGGAAGGGACCCATCTATATTTGCTTAAAGATTAGAGGAGTCTTCTTGATAGACTGCTATCCAGAAAGGAAGAATGGAAGGAAGGAAGGAAGGAAGGAAATTTCACAGAATGTTGACAGTGGAATAATATCACTATAACAGTATAGTGCTGAAATGGCCTTATACTTAAGGCCCTTTCAGACTGCACATGGTAAAGATTTCATTTTAATGGTCATGGATCCATCGTGTGAAGTCTGGTGTTTGTAGTTTGGTCAGACCAATCTGGCTGAGAATTCTGTATTCCCCTTCCCAATTGCAAATCTCAGGAATCCATAGGATGGGACCCTGGCCATTAAAAGTGGAATCAAAGTGCTTTAACTTTGTGGTGTGAAAGGACTGGAGAACTCTCGCCATCATGGGCAATGGTTGGGCTGGTAGAAATTGGAGTCCAGTAAAACTAGAGGATATCACATTGGAGAAGCCTGGCTTAGGTATAGGAGGATGACAAAACGGTTGCCCCCACAATGTCATCACCATTGACATCCTAGTGCGGAGCATGACAATAACAACAACAACAATTAACATATCACATTTAAAATATTCAAAGCAAACTTGTTTTGTTATTCCCACCTTGTATCCAGTCCTAACAATCAAAGCAGCTTACAAAAATTAATGCACCATTCACATTAGATGCACAGTGCACATTATCTCTTCACAACAGCCTTGTAAGGCAGGGTGTAAGTTGCCCGTCTATTCTGGAAAGATATTCTGATCTAAGGGAGGTTCTGTTTTAAAAACGGATGTGGACTGTGTGTCCCTCCAGAAGTTGCTAGACTCCAAATCCCATCAGCTCCATGGCAAGGCATGATAGGTGACAAAAACCATGAAAATGGGGGGGGCACTTCCCATTGCCATAAAGAAGAGTCCAGCTTGCAACATTCAAAAATGGTCCACAGGAATTCTGCAGCTCCAAAGGACTATGCCAAACTCCTCTCCTTGGGGATGCCTTCTGTGGGTAGGTCCCTGTCTTCAAGTGTCTGTACCAGAACGGTTGTTGTGACCAGTGTAGGGCGGCTCATCCCTGCCGTGATCCACCAAACCCCTTTCCCAAGTTCTCCCTTCTGGACAAGACCTTGGAGGCACAGGATCCCCTGTCCCTCCAAAGAGGAGAAATCTTATGATGCTTCCTTCATTACCCTGAACAGCACTGGATGTGGACAGAGAGAAGAAAGTAATTCACTAGCAGGATCCTGACCTTTACGTTTTCAGCGATTAAGTGCCAGGGAACTTCCTAATCATAGCAGAAGTATATTCTTACATATACCTCTTTGGGGCGGTTACTGCCAAGCAGCTTCCACGTTACCTGACCTGACCCCTTCTGCTCTTCTTTGACATAAAACAACAAAAGGGTGGGCCTTCAGGCACGTGCGCCTCCGAATTGAAGGCGCGCCCTCCGCGGGGGAGGAAGATGCTCTCTCTTTTTTGCCTCTCCCCGTGAAGCCATCTTCTCTTCCTACGCCCAAAAGCTTGGCGAGTGCGCACACACACACACATTTACACAACACACCAAACGCGGCGCTCAGGCAGCCCAGGGGCGGTGTGAAAGGCTGCTTCTCGCCTCCCTGCTCTCCTTCTGAATTGGGGGGTTGGGGTGGGCCTTTATTGTATTTTTTTTTAACCCGTACAGAGAGCCGGGGCGTAAAGGAGACGGCGCCCCAGTAACCACTCCCGCCACCCGGGCGGGGAGGGCAGAGCCTGCAAACGAGCCTGTGTGAACACACCCGCCTCCTTAAACCAAAGGCCAGGAGTTGGGAAGGGCTATTCGTGTTTGGGAACAGGAATGGATGGGGGTAGTTCTGGGGAGGGTGGGAAAAAGGAGGAGGTGCTGAGGGCGGCGGCGGCGGCTGGTGCTGCGCACGGGTCTCTTCGAGGGAGGGATCCGCCCGGATCTTCTCCCTCCCCGCCGCATCCCCACGCGCCCGTGGTGCCTAAACTCGGGAAGATGCGGCCGCCAAACGTGCCCTTCCCCTCCTTGCGGCGCGCGCTCCACAGCCACATAGAGGCAGACGCACATGGAGGAGCCACGCGCGGGGAGTTCCCGCCATTTTTCTGGGATGGGGATTTCCCCCCCCCTTTCAAATCTTGAGTGAAATTGACAGTCTTCCTCCTCCTCCTCCTTTTGAGAGCGCAGTCTGGAAAGCGTGTATTTACACACCTCGACTTTACCCACCACATTCCAGCTCTCCGACCCCCAGCCCTGCCCCTATTCACACGTGCGCAAGACGGGAGTTTTGCAGGCTAAAAGCTGAGGCAGCAGCCCGCCACGTGAAGCTGCAAAATGGGACGGAAAATGACTTTATCCAGTGGGGGGAAATGGGATAAATTAATGAAATTACTGCATGCCAAGTCATGAGAGAAAATATGTATATACATGATGCACTACAAATGGTATCTTTCTCCAGATAAATTCTCTAAATGTTATTGTGAGGGGGACTCACTGCAGGGCGGAGCGGGGGAAGAGGTAGAGTCGGCACCACCACGAGGCAAAGCGAGGTGGCTTCCTCAAAAAGCCGATCTCAGAGATCCCGACAGGACGAGCAAGCAACATTTTTCCTACACGGGAAGGGTGCTTGTCGGAATTAATGCCTCAGGTGTCAAAACAGACTGATTATACGTACCTTTACCTTCCTTGATTCTGGGTGATAGGATCAACATTTTGGGCATGTGCCTTCAAATCACCTATGGACTTACTGCGATCCCAAGAATTTCATAGTGTTTTGTTACGCAAGCAGCGCCCGGAGATGGTTTTGCTGATTCCTTCCACTTAAACATAGCGCCTCTCCGCACTACACTGCTATAGTGCTATTATTCCACTTTCAACATCCTGTGGAATTCTGAGGTTTGTAGTTTCCTGAGCCCAAACAGCTCTCTGGCTGAGGATTCTAAAGCCCCCCCCCAAACTGCAAACCCCAGGATTCCATAGGAGGTTGAAAGGAGAATAATAGCACTGTGAAGTGTAGTGAGAAAAGTCCCATAGTCTATAGTGCCCATTATCTCCACTAACAGAAATACTGAATAGAAAAATAAGGGATAATATCAGGATCAAAGGAACTAAAATAGGAGGTAATGAAAATAAACTGAGAGTATTGGTGGATGATCTTGTTACATCTTCAGAAGAACCCTTGGGAAGTACAGAAGAACTGGAGAAAATTCTAAATGCCCCTCCCTAAACTGTGAAACCCCAGGATCCATAGGATGCTGAACGTGGAATAATAGCACTATAACAGTGTAGTGCAGAAAGGCCCCTAAATTACCTTTTTAAATTTCAATCAACACCAATCATAAACAACCAAATGGTCTTCAAGAAAGGGCAACACTGGTTTTATATGGGAAGGGGGGGGAAACAAGTATAAAATTAAAAATATTCCAGGATGCAGCAGAAAGAGAATTTAGGACTGCCAAATTTCAAATTAGACTCTCAGGCAAGATGTCTTGAGTTGATAAAAGAGTGGGCAAGTCTAAAAAATACTAGCTTATTACATCATGAAGGTGAAGACCTCTGGTTTAGGTGGCATGCCTATCTTTGGTATAGCAAAGAAACCATAGATAGAGATTTTAATCATCATTTTATACAGAGGTCATTACTAAAGGTATGGAAGAGATATATGGCTCGATGTTGCACCTACCTGCCTCATGGATATCCTCTCATGTGTTTTTTTATAAGAGAGAGAATGTCCCACATGATAAATAGATTGTGCATAGAGATTTGACGAAAATTCAAGCTAATAACCAAGTAATTAAGACCCAAGATGAACTTAAAGAGGAAGCAATTACATGTCAGTGGTTACTGTATAAATAACTTAAAGAAAAATTGAAGATAGAATTAAAATTAAATGGTATACAAAAGGAAAATACAGAATTCAATTTCTATGGAGGTCAAAAGACTTTATCAAAAATTTATAAAATATTGCTGAAATGGGATACAGATGAAGAAATGATTAAAGAACCAATGATAAAATGGACTCAAAATATAGACCGTTCAATTGACTTTATCCAGTGGGGGGAAAATGGGATAAACTAATGAAATTACTGCATGCCAAGACATAAGAGAAAATACGTATATATAAGATGCACTATAAATGGTATCTTTCTCCAGATAAATTCTCTAAAATGTATAAAAATCATGACACTAAATGCTGGAAATGGGCAAAGAAAGAGCACTTTTTATCAAGTTAAGAAATATTGGAAAGCTATACATTGAATACACATTGAAAAAAATATTAGGAACTCATCTCTAAATGACTCCATAATTATTAGGAATGTTGGATGACAAATTAGAAAAATATGGGAAAATTCTATCTTAAATGTCTGCAGCTCCCAGAATTACGTTTGCACAAATATGGAAACAAAAGTCACTTCCAACAGAGGGAGACTGGATATTAAAATTAATTGATATGGCAAATGAACAAACTGACAAGTTTATTAAAGGAAGGGAGAATAGACAACTTTGTCAATGTGTGGGACACAGTAATTTCACTTGGGATGAATTAGCAATTGGCAGGCTTTAGAGACTGAAAGTCACTTATATTTTCATATTTCTATTCATGCTCAATTTTTTTCTATTTAAAATGATATCGAAGTACTTTTTATTTTGTTTATTTAATCTAGTTGCATTTTATTGTAATACAATGTTAAATTGAAAGATAGACTCAAGACATAATTTTAATATCTTTAATATATATGAGCTAGAATCGACTTTTTCTGGAACAAAGGAAGAGATATGCCATATGACCATTTTCTGCTACCCAATCTGGACTGCCTTAGATGAAGGAATGTAGTTTCTGAGAAAGGGAATGTGTGTATGACCTGCATGTGCACACCAGCATCCCCCAAGCTGGTGGTCTCCGAATGCATTGGACTAAAATTCCCACCATCCCTGATCATCGGCCATGCTAGCTGGGCCTGCTGGCAGTTGAAGTCCAAAATCTCTGGTGAGCACCAATTTTCAGAAAGCCAACATACACTTTCTTAAAAATGAACAGCACAAGTCAGGATACAGAACTTCCTTTTTAACACTATTCACAAGTTGAGGGATAAACACACAGAATGCAAATATAAACAAATTCAGCCAGATGAGGGAGAAGAAATCAGAATTATAAACCAACCATCACTGGAAGTATGGAGAAATATATTCCCCTCTTTTGAATGTTCTTCACTGCTATTAAGTAACAACTTCAACTTATGGCGACCCCCCAGATGAGAAACTTCCAAGGCACCCTATTATCAGCTGCCTTGCTCAGGGCTTACAGATTCAGGAACATGTCTTCCTTAATCAAATCTATCCATCTGTAATGTGGTCTTCCTCTTTTCCTACTGCCTTCTACCTTATCAAGCATCATTGTCTCTTGTAGAGAGTACTGTCTTCTCATGATATGGTCAAAGTACAACAGCTTCAGTTTAGTCATCTTGGCTTATAGGAAGAGTTCATGTTTGATGTGCTCTGGGACCCATTCATTTGTCTTTTCAGCAGTCCAGGGTATCTGTGAAATGCTTCTCCAGCACCACATTTCAAATGAGTTGATTTTCTTCCTATCAACATTCTTCACTGTCCAGCCTTCACAACCATAAATAGAAATTGGAAATACGATGGCATGGACAATTCTAACTTTAGTATTCAATGATATATCTTTATGCTTGAGGATCTTGTCTAGTTCCTTCATAACTGCCCTTTCATGTCCTACTTTTCCGATTTCTTGACTGCAGTCTCCATTCTGATTAATGGCTGAGCCAACGTATGAAAAATCTTGAACTATTTCAATGTCTTCATTGTTTCTTTTAAGGTCATGTAAATCATCTGTGGTCATTATTTTTGTTTTCTTAATGTTCAGCTATAAACCTGCCTTTCTACTTTCTGCCTTGACTTTCTTTAGTAATCACTCCAAATCTTTGCTGTTTTCTACAAATACAGTCAACTCTCCACATTTGTGGGTTTTGCTTTTGCAGATTTGATTATTCATGGATTATTTCCTGTCACCTCTGCTGCCTTTCTATGCCATTTTTAACAGGGACTGCAAGCAGGGCTCATGAGACTGAGAAACTGCGAACGAGGCTTGTAAGTCTCTATTAAAAATGGTGCGGGGCAGCAGTGGGGGTGGCAGTAAGTCCCACCAGCCTCCCACTTCTGCCTTGTGAAAGAACCCTGAGGCCTCAAAGGAATCCACAGTGGGTTGAATATGGTGATCATACTTTTTTGTGTGTTAAATATGGTTTGGGAGGGCCTAGAGTTATTCACATTTTTCCCACTTTCACGGGGGTCCTGTGCCCCTAACCCTAACAAATGTGGAGGGATGACTGTAGTATGGTGTCACCTATTTCAAACAGTTGATGTTCCTTCATCCAATTTTCATGCCTCATTCCTCTAAGTCTAATCCTGCTTTACATTATGTTCAGCATACAAGTTAGACAGAGAGAGTAATAAAATGCAGTCTTGCCTGACCCTCTTGCCAACTGGAAACAATTCTGTTTCCCCACATTCTATCCTAAAAGTATTCTTTTATCCTGCATATAGGTTATGCATCAGGACAATCAAATGTGGCAAACCCATTTTTTTAAGAGTGATCCATAGTTTCCCACCACAATCTACACAATCAAAAGCTTTCTTATAATCTACAAAACACAGGCTGATTTTCTCTTGAAGTTCTTTGGTGCACTCCATTATCCAATATACATTTGTAATATGATCCCTAATGCCTCTTCCTTTCCTGAACCCTGCTTGGACATCTGGCATTTCTTGCTCCATATATGATAAAAGTCCCTGTTGTAAAATTTTGAGCATGTTTTGCTTGCATGGGAAATTAATGCAATGGTCCTGTGGTTACTGCAATCTCCTTTTCTTGGGAACTGGGATGTATAAATGCTCAGTATGCTCCATTTTCAATATCTAGGTTTAATTTTTATAAAGGCCAACCTTGAAGACTTTCCACGTCACTCAAAATGAATGTGGGACTCATGAGCCTTTGATGAAGGAAAGGCACTTTACACATGCTCATAGATGCCTTCTCTCTCCCATCCCAACTAAAGTAGCTGTCATTATTCAATAATAAAGTTTCTAGCTGTCTTTATTTAATAATAATTTTTAATGAGAGACAGCTTGATGCAGTGGCTACAAGACAGGGCTGTGAATCAGGAAACCCCTACTTCAAATCTTGCCTCTGCTTTGAGCTTATTTGGTGGGCTCAGGCAACCTGCTTCCTTTCAGCTTCCGCCTATACAAACAGCAGTTCTGACCTACCTTGTAATATGACTGTAAAGGATTTAACGAGACACCACATGCAATATCTTCTGCATAAATACTCAACAGTGGTATAAAGTTAAAAAATATTGCTATTGTTATTCTATTTAATAAAATTGTAAAATCCATATCATACTAATACATAATTTTCTATAGTATAATATGGTACCAGCATTTTTAATTTGTCAGGACATTTCAAATTATTTTATCAACCTTGTGCTATAACTTATTTCAAAAAGGGATAATCCTCATTTGTCACAGATACCATTAATCCATCAATGTTCTTAAGACCAGCTAACTAGTAGAGAACTGTGAGCCCCATGAAATGAAGTGAGTATGAAGTTACTCCCCTCCCTTACTGGCATAAATACCAGAGCTACAGTCTTACTTATTTTTGCTTATTAACCTTAATTATATCTTGCCTTTCCTCCAAGATTGAGACTCAAGGTGGCTTACACATTACACAGTTCTAGACCTAAACACTAACTCCAACAAACTTCATTTGTACCTCTCTCTCAAAGAAGGAAATTTAAAGGAATTTTCCTGTTTCTCCTTCAGAGCTGACTCTGGGCATTTTCACACTACCCTATTATAGTGCTATTATTCCCCTTTCAATATCCTATGGAATCCTGGGGTTTGCAGTTGAGGGAGGGGCATTTAGACTTCTAAGCCAGAGAGCTCTTTGGCCTCAGTAAACTATAAACCCCAGAATCCCACAGGATGTTGAAAGTGGAATAATAGCACTATACCAATGTAATGTGGAAAGGCCCTATATCACCAGCAAAGGACTGGGATACACAGCACACAATATTCTGCAGTGAAGGGAGACATCAACAGGGTTTCCCTTTTCAGTCATTTATTGGCACTCATACCTTTGCTGCTTCCTGGCATAAGGAGGTTGATGACCACAGAGGCTGATGTTATAGAGGGAGGAAAAAGGAGGATTGAGAATGGACAGTAAAATGACAAATGGGATTCAATACAAGTAAGTGTGAAGTGATACACTTTTGTTGTCATGTGCCTTCAAATCAATTTCAATTTATGGTGACCCTACTCCAGGGTTATCTTGGCAAGATTTCTTCAGATGTGATTTGTCATTACCTTCCTCTAAAGCTGAGAGAGTGTGTCTTACCCAAGGTCACCCTACAGCTAAGTGAGGATTCGAATCCTGTCTCCCAGAGTCCTAATTGTTGTTGCTGTGTGCTTTCAAGTAATTTCCAACTTACAGTGACCCTAAGGCAAATCTGTCACTGAGTTTTCTGGGGCTGAGAGTGTGCAAAACACATGAGATCACACAGTGGGTTTCCATGACCGAGTGAGGAATCAAACCCTGGGCCATTTCCACACTAGCCTGTTATAGCGCTAGGGTTCCACTTTCAACATCCTATGGAATCCTGGGGTTTGCATTTGGGGGGGGGCATTTAGAATTCTCAGCCAGAGAGCTCTTTGGCTTCAGTAAACTACAAACCCCAGAATTCCACAGGATGTTGAAAGCAGAACAATAGCACTGTAACTATATAGAGTGGAAATGGCCTTAGATTCTACTGGTCAGCTTCTCATTGGGGCGACTGGTTGGCCCTGTGTGAACAAAATGTTAGAGTAGATAGTCCTTTGGTCTCATTCCAGTGTAGCTCCTCTTACACTCTTAAGAACTTGGGCAAGAAGTCCCACAACATAGTCTATAAATTAAGGCACGTGATGTGCCAGCCTCAGTAGTGTTAAGCAGTTTGATTTGGATGCTAGACCCTATGTATGCTACCTTGAGTTCCACAATGGAAGAAAGATGGGATGCACATCTTAGAAGTAGAACTTGCCACAAAATGTTGCAGTGTAGAATGCTGCTTGATTCTCACCAGTATGTTCCCTTCCGTTCAACCTCCCTTCCCTCCCAGTTGTTTCTCCTACAATAGTCAGCCAGCATTCCAAAGCCACGAACATGCTCAGTTCTCACTGGGCTCTCTTGGAGGTTCTCCTCTCTCTTTCTGCCCTACACCTGAATATTTTGTACTTCTGCAATCTTTGGGATGGCATAACATCCCCCTGTTGTTCATGCATTCTTCCACTGTTTTGGCAAAATACCACAATAGCATTGGAAATAGAGGTGTGTGTGTGTGTGATAAATTGTAGCAGCAATGGAAGAACATGGATTGAAATGTAGAGGCATGGAAAAATGAACAGCAGTGATAGTAGAAGATGCAGGCCATATCTGCACTAGACTGTTATAGTACTATTATTCCACTTTCAACATCCTCTGGAACCCTGGGGTTTGCAATTTAGGGAGGGGTCCGAAAATGGAATAATAGCATTTTAACAGTCTAGTGTGGAAGTGGCCACAGTGAAGAAGGTGAGCAAGATTTGGTCAAAGCCAATGAAGGGATGAAACTCAGAAACAGAATAAAGGAGGTTCCCTCTTGAGGCTTTATATTGGGAGATAATGTTAGCCAGATGAGTTGTGGCATCTATTAGGGGTGAATGCTTACAGTGAATTGCAAATTTACATCACCTAAGAGGCCTAGATACCCTAAAGCTACCAGATCCTGTCTGATCTTGAAAGCTAAGCAGGATCAACCCTGGTTAGTACTTGGATGGGAGATCGCCAACAAATACCAAGTGCCATATACTGTATTTCAGAGAAAGGAACTGGCAAAACCACCTCTGAGTATTCCTGGCTGAGTAAAACCCTGTGCAATTCATGGGGTTGTCATAAGTCAACAGGCAACTTGAAGGCATGCATGTGCACGCACACACACACGCACACACACACACGTGTGTTATTAAAATCTTTCTAAGGCCGTTTCTGCACTAGCCTGTTATAGCGCTTTGATTCCACTTTCAACATCCTATGGAAGCCTGGGGTTTGCAGTTTTTGGAGGCTGGCCCCTCCCGAAACTGCAAACCCCAGGATTCCATAGGATGTTGAAAGTGAAATCATAGCACTATAACAGGCTAGTGCGGAAATGGCCCATGACAGCAGTAAGAAAAACTATAAATGCACCCTTTCAGATTTCACAAAAGAAAGCAGAAAGTCCACAGTAAACAAATGAGACTACTAGAGAAAAGGGGTTATTAGGACCTGCTTAAATTTCTTCCCTTTTTGAACTACTGTGCAGCAGTATATTTTGGGACTGAGTTTGAAAGGAATGCATTACAAATAAAGAGATGGCCTTTAACACACTATATTTGAGGATACCAAAGGGGCAACAGTGTCATCTTTTAGTAATGTCATTACTGGAAAGAGCGACAGTGTTTACTTGTTAGTTCTAAAATGTAGCACTTTTTCGTCATTTGAGAAATTTTTGCCCATTTCTGTCTAAAAGTACAAACAAACATGATATCGACATCATTAACAGACCATTCTGGTTATAGTGAGTAGAATTAACAAGTTACCCAGTATAAAAAAAATAAATAAAACCAAATAGGTTAAGTTTAACAAATTACTTTAAAGAGACCCCAGAATTGTGCTCTAGATATTCTGCCTCAAGCCTGAAAGATGTGATAATAAAGGCAAGTGTTCCTCTGATGAAAAGTCCTATTTTGGGTTCGCTGGCATCATATCACTGCTAGAACAACAGACACTGTAATTGCTGTTCCAAGCATCCAGAATGTGAGCCACGCCACCTTCCATGATGAGGATTCAAACCAGTTCTGTCTGAGCAGCAAACCATACATTACATGCAAATGCGTGCAACAACCCTCTGACAGATTTTGCTTCTGTTCAAAATTAAAAGTAGCTTTTGGAGACCAGAGCACTGCATAGAGGAGCAAGGCAGAGAGGGGCTACTTTCACATTGACCCGTTTTCCTTCTGTAGGGGGTATTTCTGAACAGAAAAAGAGCTGCTGAATAAGGGGTAAGCAGCTGCTCCTGCCACTGCTCCCCTACTCAAAAATGCAGCATCAAACACTATCTATTTAATAATTTTTTTTAAAAAAGTCAGGAATTTGTCACATACACATGCAAGTAACACCTGCCAAGCCAGCTGAAGAGCACAGGGGCAGACCTACCACATTTGTGCGGCCTCAGGCATGTGATAACCTGAAAGGGCAGCCAACAATTTACAGTCAGCCCTTCTCCACATATGCAGATTTCACTTTTGCGGATTTGATTATTCACGGATTATTTGCTGTCACCTCTCTTGCCTCCCTGTGCCATTTTTAATAGGAACTGCAAGCGTCATGAGACTGAAAAACTGCGAACGAGGCTTGTAAGTCCATATTAAAAATGGTGTGGGGCAGCAGTGGAAGTGGCAGTAAGCCCCCTTAGCTACCCAGTTCTGCCTTATGAAGGAATCCTGATGCCTCAAGGGAATCCATGGTAGGTTGAATATGGTGATCATACTCTACTTTTTGTGTGTGTTATATTTAGTTTGAGAGGTCCTAGAGTTACTCAGTTTTTCTACTTTCACAGGGGTCCTGTGCCCCTTACCCTAGCAAATGTGGAGGGATGACTGTACTGTTTAATTTGTTGTTGTATTTTTATGAACAAGGAGGAAGAGGGGTACCCAGGGGGTCTTCTGTCTCAGTTGCTGAAACAACTCTTCCTGGTTTGGGTAACTGAGCACCTCAGTTTGGGAAGAGAAGGGGAGCCGTGCCATTTGCCACTCTCCTCAGGCAGCAGAATGCTTTAGACTGCTCCTGTTGTGATGAGTCTGATAGAAACACTTCTCCCCACACACACACACATCTTTTCGGAACTGTAGTGTGCAGATGTTTGTTTTGGCACTGATCTCTCTGCTGTGTTTGCATGCTTCTTCTCTGGCCCTAAAATGCCTGCTCAACCTGCACATGTAAAAATGCAGGATGACAACCATGATGACCCAATGAAAGCTCCAGGACTTCCTTCTCCAAATGCAAAGGCTGCTTTCTGGACCTCCCACGGCTGAAGGGAGTGGACAGTGTGAAATAAAATACTGTACAGCATGGATACGACAAAGCCTCCTCTCTGCTCACATTCAAGCTGTCAGCCTGAAGAAAACAGGAAGCCAAGAAGGAACTACTTTGGTCTTCCTTTAAAAAAAAAATCATGCTTGAGCCCAGTCAGAATTCATCTTCTGCCTTCAAAACTCCTCTGCCCAGAGAGCTGGCTGCCCTGATGTTAGATCAGGTGGACTAGGAATGAATGAATGTGGTTACACTGTGGTGATGAGACAAAGGAACTCTGTAACTGGCCGGAATCCCCTTCTCTTGTTCCTGTTTCCTGAAACAGGATTCAGCTTTTGAGAGCCCTGTTGGAAGTTTAGGCTGAAAATAAGCCCTGTCTGAGATATCTTATCACTATATGCAATGCCTGACATGTGAGTACCCAAGCGTGTACATACTAGTATGGCTTGCTTCATCCGGACAGGCTGAACAGAACTGGACTTGGAAACACAAAATGGAAAATGCTTAAAACTGCCCCCTCCCCCATGACTGAAGCAGAAGAGGCTCTTTCTGGTCTGATCTGTGTTGTCACAGCTGCAACTACCGTCCCCCGGGGCAGAAAAATGAATCTCAGCCAAAGAGCTTAAGATCCAAGCTGTCGATGACCAGCAAAGTCCCTCCCTCTCTCTTCTCCCCAGCAAAAAGCTTTGCTACTTGATCAACAAGCTTGCTTTTCATCTCAATGGTCTCACCTGCCCCACCAGCCATCCCCAGCATGGTTTTTCTCATTCACAGACACAACACACACACAGACATGCACACTCACATTTTTTCTTTTACTAGGCTTTCTATGGAAAAGGGTTTACTTTTAACCAGATGCCTACCCACAGGGAAGAGAGTGGGGTAGGGACTTACAACGAAAGACAGAGGAGATGGATGGGCAGGACTGGGACTCTTATTCAATCTACTGTGATTAAGGTTTAGAGGATGAGAAGAAAATGAACAGCATGACATGCGATAAAGTGTTCTCGAAGCACTTCCACATGATGAAAAGTGTGTGTGTGGGGGGGGTGCATTTTGGAAAAGAGGAGAAAGGGTCTCAGGGAGATGACCTGCTGCAGAGTTCTCCAACCTGGTGCTTCCGTGCATGCTGGATTACAGCCCCTATCATCTCTGATGGCCATGCTGACTGGGGACTGTGAAGGCTGCAGCCTAGCATGCCTGGAGGGCACCATATTGAGGAAAGCTGACACACTGTCTTCCTTGTATCAAGATCCAGAAGTAAGAAACTGACCCACTCTTTGCTCACCTATCAAACCATTTCAACTTTCCATTACAATGGAGATTTTAGATTCACCAAAAGACCAAGAAGAGTTACTGTTCTGATCCTCGTTCTGATCCTACTGTACCCTTCTAATTCAGCACGTTCTCTTTCTGTTTCTTGGTTCATCTCTGGAAATTATGTGCAACTAGAGCCAGACTATGTAGTACATAGCATTTAGAGTCCAGGTGGGAATGCAGGGATGGTGTGGCCTACCAGATGTTGTCAGACTGCAATGTCCAGCATCCCTTCTCCATTAGCTGTACTGCTACTGCAGATGGGAGCTGCACTCCTACAACATACCTGGAAGGCTTCATGTTTCTTGCCCAGGTTAGCACCTTAGACCTAGATGCAGTTTTTAGTCCCAACTATAGTAGACCCTAGTCCCAACTATAGTAGATCCACTAAATTAATGAAACTTACGTAACTGTTGATTAAAACAAAAGCTTTCATTGATTCAAATGGACCTTCTTTCACTGAGACTAAAAACTGGGTTAAGGTTTCAGTCTACAATGGGGGAACCTGAAGTCCATCCAATTGCATAATTACAATTTGATAACTTCTGTGGGTCTATCCTATGGAATCCAGGGATTTATAATTTGGTGAGGGATACTTAGAATTCACTGCTGTGGTTTAAGGGAGTGTGCTAGAGCTCTCCAGTGGAGAATTCTAAGTCCCTCACCAAACTGTCACTCCTAGCATTCCACAGCAAGGAGTCATGGCAATTAAGGTGGCATAATTGTGCAGTGTGAACTCACAGGCAGATTCAACTCTGAACCCAGCCACCAAATCTACTTGGTGAGTTTGGGCCAGTCGTTCTAGCTTCTCCTAATCTAGCTCCCTCACAGGACTGGATTGCTGCAAGGAGAAAGCAGGCAGGAAGGAGAACCATGCATGCCACCTCAAGCTTCTTAAGAGAAAAAAAGCAGAATGCAAATGTAATACATGGAAACAAATGGAATATGAAAACTCGGAAACTGGAAGGGAGAGGAAGGAAACCAATAACCAGGAGGTGTGGACCCTTATATGCCATTAGGAATTTAGGCTATTTTCCTCAATAGTTTCCCAAACTTGTGGTCATCCTTATGTGTCCAGTTACAATCTGCAAGCATGCCCAGCAGTGGCTGGAGGAGATGGGCACTGTAGTTCCACATGTCTGCAGGGAGCCAGTTGGAAAAGGCTGGGGCACAGAAGGGAGAAGTGATGGGTTCACACTATCTCCTTTAACTGCACCTTCTTTCCCCCAGTTCTGCAATTCCCCTCTCTCATTCTCCTTCTGCACAGGGGGACAAGATCCATAGACAATGAAAAAGAGGGCTGGTGGTGGAACACATACCCTGCAACAGTGTTTCAGTAGTGTTTATGACTTAGGTAAGAGGTGTCAGAGATGGAGGAAGACAGCAGAATGGAAGAACTCACATTTCCAGCATTTAATATGTATGTCTCTCTCCCTACCCTCCATCCCACTGTGTGGGCATGCACCCCCTCCCTTTCAGGCACACACTCTCAGAAATGCCAAGGCCCCCCACGGCCCAGTCCCATCATGCCAACTGATCATCTATCTCCTTCTGCAGGCACCCACCGCTCCACTTCAAAGTGGAGCAGCTGCAACTACCTGCTGGGAATGCCCAGCTCCAAGCAGGGGGGCAGGAAGTCCCAGGCCTAGGCATGAAAAGAGCTGTTCCGGCATCCCACGGTGGCAGGAGTCCCATAGCTGACTTCTTATTACTGATAGGCTCCTACTGAGACTGACAAAGAGGTTCAGTCCAGACTGGCTGAATTAGCTTGCTAGGTTTCTCCAGCTGTATGTCTTCACCCTCTTTCCCTTGGGACTGAAAATATTGCTAAATGGATTACTATTGAAAACAATTTCATTCTGGGAGTGGCATTTATGAGCTATTCCTTTCCAAAGAGTCACTGCTGAAATCCTGGGTGAAAAGTCTGCAGGGCTGTGACTGGACCTGGCTAAGAAGAGAAGTTTTCTTAGCCCTTAGTCCAGCTAGAGCCTTAGAAACTTTCGACCCAGTATTTCTCGCACGGTGCCGGGATACAAACGAGCAGCACTTTCTCCTTCAAAATGGAAATATTTGGGGGATCCCCCTTCAACACGTTCTCTGTCTCTTTCTCCCCAATGTGTAGAAGATCATCCAGCCAAGCAACTGCCTCCAAAGGGCTCTCTCAAGCTAGGGTGCTCTCGCCCCTACATATGGAGCGAGTTTGAGCTTTGTCCTCTGACCCTGACCCAGAGTCAACCCTGAAAGAAAACTAACTGCTACAAGGGGGTTTAATAGGACACCAGCCAACATTCCCTGAGGACCACCCTATACACACGACATACACCAACCAGCAGGGGGAGCTATTAGAGGAAAGCTCCTCATTTCCCTTGGCGAGCAAACAAATTGCGTCTGCCCTCTTTGGGAACAATTTTAAGTCCTTAACCACCCTCAATCACATGGAGGAAAGCCACTTCTTTACCACCAACAACCACCAGAAAGCATGATCAAAGATCCCCCGCCAACACAGCCCTCTTGGGATGGCTGCAACAGGGCTATGAACAGCCCCTTCCTTCCTCTGCTGTCTCCTTGGGACCACCGGCCTTGATACCATCATCCCCCCTCCACAGAGCCCCAACTCTCTAACATCACCTCTCCACAAACCTTCCAGTTCACCCTTCTCCCCCCACCCCCACCCCGCAGTTCAGTGAGCCAGGATGGTGCCTGGTTCCTTTAGGGTGGGCGTCTCCCAGGCTTAAAATAGTCCCTTCTCCCAGCCTGTCGACTCACCACCTCAGAGTCTTCGAATCCATGGAGATAGGAATCGTCATACATGGGGGGGAAAGGATGATGAAGAAGCAGCAGCACTCAGGAACCAGGGCACCGAGGGAGCGGGGTGCTCTCCCCACTGGGACGGGTGTTGAGACCAGCCCGGTGCCCCCAAGCCCCAGCTAGGTTGGGGGACAGCAGATGGGCACACAATGGCAAAGCAGCTCAGGCAACCTGCTCTCTGACAGATTCCCCACGCTGGTGGATGCTCCTGTTCTTCGCTCAGCAGTAAGTGGGGAGAGGCTGGGGGAACACAACAGTGCCCACCCACCAGCCCTCCCCTTGGGGCAGGCACAGAGAGGCACACAGGCGAGGGAGGGAGGGAGCAGAAGCAGGCAGGCAGGCGAGGCCGGCAGCACAGCTACTGGGCTGTCCAAATCCATCCACACCTGCCTGGGGCACCACGGAAGGGGTGGGCTTGGAGGGTGCCAAGGGGTGTGGCCTTCAGCCGAAGAGAAGGGAAGACAGGACAGAGAGAAACACTCTCAAGGAACACCTGAAGGATGCCACGAAGGCGCGCAAAACTCCAGGGCCAGAGGGTGTTGCTTCCCCGTAACTGCCTCCTCCGCCTGCCTCTGCCCTCCCCCCAAATCAGAGGGACAGCAGCCCAACCCACCTCAGGGGGGCCGGGAAGGACGCCTGTTGGCTACATCCAGCTGAGTGGGGGGAACCTTCCCGTGAGGAGGGGGCCGTGCTTCCTCGGCACCCGCTTTGTATCCTAGCCCCGGCTGCCTTCACACCCTTCACTGAATCCTGAGGGCAACTCGGCGCCTTCCGAGGGATCCTGAGCCGCCTTTCCCGAGGAGACGCCTTCCTCCCAGCCTCCCTCTCCAGGCCAACTTCGGCGGCGCCTTTCCTCGCCCCTCGCTCCCCGCAGCTCCAGCATCACCCTCATCCCCAACCGGCCCACCCGCCCTCCGCTCCTCCGGGCCGCCTCAAACTCGGGGACAGGGGCCCTCTGCTGAGAGGCCCTCCCACAGAGGCTCACGGCGGGAGGGGGCGCGCGGAAACGGCTCTGTCGGAAATGGGGCCAGATGGGGATTTCCCCCCCGCAGCTCCCCCAAGCCCCGTCTCCATATGCCTCTCCCAGCTCGGCGCCAGAGCCGCTGCTCGGACCAGCCGGCCCTTTTTCTACCTGGAGTTGGGGTAATGCCCCATGATTTGCGCACAAAAGGTGGGCTCCCCCCACCCCTCCCTAAAATGACTCCCACACCACCCGAACTACAAAATACAACCGAGGGGGGGCGGGACGAAGGGATGAGAAGACGCACAACTGTCTGTCTCGCTGCCCATCTCTCTTTTCTCCCCCCCCCGCTTCCACAGTGCGCCTGCCCAGGGTCTCTGGAGTTGCAACGGCGGCGGGTGGATACACCATAGGGCGGGGGGGGGTTGAGGAAACAAGACGGCGCTTGGCACGCTCCGTGGAGGGATGGAAGTGTGGCGGCGAGGCGGGGGCCGAGCGAAGAGGCGGGGAAGGCGAGTGAGGACGGGGAGGGGGGCTGAGAGAGAGAGAGAGAGCCGTGTGGTGGGAGGCGGCGGCGGCGGCTGCGCGGTGCCTGTTAAGTTACCTCGTTGAGCAGGAAGGTTGCGCTGGAGTCAGAAAAAGACATAGACGGACGGGGAGGGAGCCGGGCGGCCGGCGGGGCCCGGGGTGCGGTGCCAACTGGGGAGGAAGGACGGAGGGAGGGAGGCGCCCCCCGCCCCCGCTGCTCTCCCGCCGCGCCGCCGGCTTCCAAGCGCCTTCCTCGCTCGCCCGCTCTTTCCCTCCTCGCCTGGGCTCGCTCCCTTCTCCTCCTCCGTCTCCTTCTTCCTCCTCTCGCCTCCTGCCGCCGCTCGCTGTGCGCGCCGCCGCGCGTCCCTCGCCCTCCTCGCCTCCCCTCCTCCTCCTCCTCCCGCTACGCGCCGCTCAGATAATGGACTCGGGGACGTGCCAGGCGCTATATAATCACATTAGTAGGGGAGGTGGGGAGGGGCGCGCCCAGCAAAGCGAGCGAGCGAGCCTCCTCCGGCGCGGCTGGCGAGTCCTCCCCCTCGCCGTCCCTCCTGCCCCCGCCGCCGCCCGCGCCCTCCCCAGCCTCCCTCCTCCGGCTTCCCACGAGCCCGACCTCCCCACAACCCACCCCGCCCTCCCCTCTCGCGCCTCGTCTCTCCATCCCAGCCCAACCCAGGGGGGACGGAGGACTGCGGGGCTGGGCGACGAGCCGCCGAAAGAGACGCGGCCGCCGGTGGTCCAGCGCGCTCTCCCCGCCTTTCCGTAGAAAATCCCCCAGATGCTCGTCCGGCAGAAATATATTTTGGCGCGGGCGCGGGGAGAGGAGGACGGCGGCATGTTACGGATCCAGGAAATGGGAGAGGGTGGGGACAGTGGGAGATGCTCATCCGCCCGCCCCCCGCCCGCCTTTCCCCGGTGTGTGGCTGTGCCTTTGCTGCCTTCCTCGCCCAGCCCCGGCGGTCTTCCAAGCCCTGCAACAGATAACGTCGGAAGACTCCAGAGCATGTGCAAAGTGTATTTCTACCGACAATGACACTCTCCACACGAACAGAATGGGGAATTACATTTTCAGACAATCCTGGCATTTCTTTTTGTGGGAATTAAGTAGTTTTTTTTCCCTTTTACGCACTCAGCCCCCAGGAAGCAGAGATCTTCAATCATCTGTCTTACTATTCTTCACCCCCTTTCCAGTTTCTTCGATCTGCGCCCCCTATATCCTCTCCATTTCTCCTGCTGGAATTTGCCCTGCCCACCCACCTTCAACAATCCCTTTTGTTCCAGCTTACTGGGTACGACCTCCATTGTTCAGGAATTGTTCTAAGTTGTTTTTTTTTAATTACTTGGCTATGATTATTCAAATACGTAATTCCAGTCCCGAGTTGTAATTCCATCTGGATGGGGCTTTTGGTAACCCCAAATACTGACTTCATAATTTTTACATTGTGAAAGGGCAGCTGGGTCTGAAAAGCAGAAGCAGGGAGATAATCCTTTTAAAAAACACAAAAACAACCTCATTGTGGGGTAGAAACAGCAGGGAATGATGAGTCTCCAGATAGGAAGCATAGCCCCCTATGGCTCCTAGCAGGTGGACCAAAAAAGAGAAATAAGTTTAGTTGGCATACTGGGCACAATGCAATAGAAAAATAGGCAGTGGGTGGTTGTGTGAGAATGACCATGTGCCACAGTTGGATTGGCAGCCCTGCTTGTAGAAGAGACTCCCAGTAATTCCAGCCTTGCAGGGGGCACTGTGGGGTCAGGGGGAGGCCCCAGTTTTGGCTGCCCTGGAAGTTTATGGAGGAACATTGAAGACAGCAGAGCTGGAATGCAACTGAAGGGGGAAACTTTAGTAGTTACTCCAGGGGGTACAGCAGAGGCATATCTGGGGTGGGCCAAGTAGGGATGTACCCCAGGCACCAATGCCAGGGGGCAGCAAACGAGCCATGCATGAAGGGGTGGGGGTGAGGGTAGGGATAAGAAGGCAGGGGTGCAACTTTCATACTTGCCCTAGGTGCTGTTTACACTTGGTACACCACTGGGGTACAGTAATAGAAGCTGTGCAGCTGAAGGATTTGCTGTAGGGGGAGCTCCTGTACTGAGCACCTTTACCCAGCAGGGGGCAGTACAGCGCATGGGCCTTAGTTATTGGAAAAGCAGGAAAACGGGGCAACTACTGGACTGGGCAAAGAAGAGGTGCTGGCCCTACGGTTGCACAGGGTGAGATTACCACTTCAGGCAGTGGCTGCTGAGGAAGGAGCAGAAACATCAGCTTCCTCTGCTCATCCCCCACTATTCCTCCTAAGCCAGTGGCAGTTCCCTGTTGTTGGAGGATAAAGCTGTGGGTGCCACACAGCCTGTCCTGTATTACCCCACCCACCCGACCCCCAATTAGCCTACTGCCTAGAGGTGCAGTGGAGAACAAAAATCCTGTCACCGGTGCTGAGGTGAGCCTCAGCTGCCAGTCCAATCCGCTTCAGTACACAGAGGAAGAGGCACCTTCTTGCCTCAGGCAGCAAAATGTCTCAGGTCAGTCCTGCAAAGCATAACACACTTACGCACCCTGCTCTGCACCCTGAACCTCTGTGGAACAACAGCATCAGCCTACTTGCCAAATTCATTCTGAACTCTTCCTGGCAGCTCGGGCTAATCCAAGGAGCCAACCCATCCGCACCGCACTGCCTTCACTTTTCCCATGCTACAGCCCACAGCTCTGACACCCTGGGCCCGCTTCCCAGGTTACTCCCCAACCCCTTCCTCCTTTCCCACCCCACCCCATCCCACGAGAGGATGCCACATTACCTCGTTGAGCAGGAAGACACTGGAGTTGGAGAGAGACATGCAGAGTGTCTGCTTTGCTGGACAATAGCCACACTGACTGGCTCACTCACACACCCCTCTCTCTCAAACACACACACACACATATACACCACCTTCCTCATGAACCCAGCCCAGCTCACGGGGCAGACGGGAAGCCCGGCCCACAGGGACTCTCATGGGATGGGGGAGCGAGCAGCCTGCAGGCTCAGGGGCACGAGCAAATTGCATGATAGCGCACGAGCGTCCGAGGTTCTCTCCCATACACTGTGGTCTTGTGGCACGGTACCCAAGCATCCCATTGGCTCACAGGCCCTTGTGGGACAGAGAGTGTGTATCCACAAGGTCAGCGCTGTGAACAGTCCTCCCTTAACACCAGCCACAAAGAACCAGTGGGCTTGCAGATGGTTGTAGGACGAGCAGCGCAGCAGCCGTTTCCACAACAATGCACGCCAATACATCCCAGCACCAGACCAGCTTGTGCCTGCTGTCAAGATGAGAAACATGTGCCCCCCTCCAAGATGTTACCATATTCTAGTCCCCATGATTCCTTGTCCAGCAATATCTGGAGACCCACACACCCTCCACCACAATGTGTGATAAAATGGGACTTTTGCATCAATTATTCTCAAATGTCAGGGTTGATAGTCACAGAAACTTTGCACACAGGTCTCCAGACCACCAAGAGTAGCAACTGGGAATGATGCAGCACAGCGGAGTTGAAATTGTGAGGTGAGCCCAACAAAAGATAGTTCTTTTAAGGTGTTGCCTATAATTCTAGTCATTTGTGGTTGTTTTGCTTTTAAGAGGAAGCACACAACTGTCAGATCACCCAGTCCAGTACCCAACGCCTCTGTCAACATTTTTTTCCACCTCAGCTTGCTGGGATGCTCCTCCTACTGTGGTTTGTCTAGCTACAACATGCTGTATCTCCTAAGCCAGGAGGGGCACCCAGTCTTCCTCATTAGGACCCATTCATGGGCCATTTCCGCACTACACTCTTATAGCGTGATTATTCCACTTTCAACATCCTACGGAATCCTGGGGTTTGCAGTTTAGGGAGGGGCCACATGGCCCCTCCCTAAACTGCAAACCCCAGGATTCCGTAGGATGTTGAAAGTGGAATAATCACGCTATAAGAGTGTAGTGAGGAAATGGCCATGGTGTTACGTGCCTCCAATTTGACTCTAGCCCACAGTGACCTTATCTTAGGGCTTTCTTGGCAAGATTTGTTCAGAGGATGTTTACCACTGCCTTCTTCTAAGACTGAGGAGGTATGACCTGCCCATGGGCACCCAGTGGGTTTCAACAGGTGAATGGGGAATTCAGACACTGATCTCCCTGAGACCTAGTCCAATACTCAAACCATTATGCTACGCTGGCTCATGGGAGCCACATTCATGTTGGTCAGGAATTGAAAGGCCTAACGAAGGACCACCAAACAGCCTGTCTGACCAGACAACAGAAGCTTTGAACCGCATTTTATATAAAAGACCTCCAAAAATTCTATGAAATACCATGGGAGGGTTGTGTGGGTTCCAGCCACTTTCCATAGACTTTCCTCCTCCATCCTTTCTTTGTCCCACATCTTTGAGTCTTTCTGGGGATGGGCTTCCCAGAAATACTTTGCGTGAGGAAGCAAGATGCTGTTCTAAACAGACCCCAAGCCAAGTCTAATCTCTCATTCCTTTCCTTATGTTTCTCTCCTTATGGAAAATATTCCTCTGGATCGATCACCCTCTTCTCTCAACTATCCATTCATTACATTCCAATCTCACCATAACTGATAATTGGGCCAAAATCCCTACCTAAGCCAGTGTCCTGTTTCCTATAGAAGCTGTCCAGATACCTCCTGAAAGTCCACAAGCCGCTGGTCGGGAAGGCCCTCGGCCCTCTTCTGCAATACTTCTCTGTTGCCAGTTCTTCACACACACACACACACACACACACACACACACACACACACAGAACCATCTGCCTCCCGTCTCCAATTCTGCTTCTGGCTTTTCCTCAGCTCCACCATCCCTTTAACAGCCACCTTTCCCCCCTTACAACATCCCTCAGATTCCTCTTCTGTCTTACCTCTCAGGTACACTGTTTTACTGGCCACCGTAAGAATAATGAACAATTGCTCAATAACTGCTTCAGAAAAATAAATATATGAACAGATACATCTACGAGAACCATTGGGGGCTATTCTCTGTGTGCGCACACATGTGCCTTCAAGTTGCCTGTCAACTTATAGCAACCCCATAAATTTCATAGGGTTTTCTTAGACTAGGAATACTCAGAGGTGGTTTTGCCAGAAGCTAAGCAGGGTGAGCCCTGGTTAGTACTTGGATGGGAGACAACCAAAGAATACCAGACCATTCTCTACCCCCAGTAATTCCAGCCTTTCAGAATCAGGTCTGTTCTTCCAATCTACAAATCCCCTTCCCTTAGTCCTGTTTCTCAGTCATTCTGAAATGCAGTAAAACGTCAGAAAGCATCTGTTATATACCACATAAGTTCCCATGTAGCTTCAGAACAGGAATAAAATTGATTATATGGAGGAAACTGGGGCAGGCTGCAACACTGAGAATCTGAGGAATTCAAGAGGTTGGAAGTGTGTTCTATGTTCCTCCCTGCACTGACAGGGCCCCTTTACCTTGTCCTGCCAGATGCATTAGATAACAACACTCTCCAGTCCAGCCAACATAGTAAGATGATGGGATTTGTAATCCAACACGCTGGGAGAGCACCGTGTTGGGGGAAGTGAGAGTAGTCTTCCTAAAGCCTGATGCCCTCAGATGTTTCAGATTGCAATTTCCATCAGCCTCCACCTAACATAGCCAGTGGGAAAGGATCATGGGAGCTGAAATCCCAAACTTCTACAAGGCCCCTGGCTGGGGAAGTTCTAGGGTTTCACACCAGGTCTAAGACCTGCAAACCCCAAATTCAAATATCCACTCCAGCCATGGAGTTCATGGTGTGACGATGGAACAGATACTCTTTCTTCAGGCTCACCTACAATGCTTGTGATGATAAAATGGGAAGAGGGAAAGAACCTTCTACATTGCCTTCAGTCACTTGGAGGAAAGATGTGTCATAAGTGGAAGGAAGGAAGTCCTCTTCCTAGGAACGGAAAAGTAGCTGCAGCCATCCTCCAGCTGCCATGAGTACACCCCACCCCCTTCCCTACGAGAAGAGATAAAGCCAAAATACTGTATTCAGTCCCCCTGCTCCCTTCCCCGTGCTTCTCCATCTGTCACTGAGGTCTGCCTCCTTATGGTTCAGGCTGTAGGCCAAGCCAGGAAGGACTGTACAAGAGAGGTTCAAAGAGTTCCCTGGTGAAAGCACTTTTGGGCATGTGATAGTTGAGCCTTGTTGGAAGTGGGGTAAAACCTTTGCCTGGTTTCCCATTGGGCAATGCATAATGCACTTTGCTCAGCTGCTGCAGGGCAGTAGAACGAGCTCTAAGAAGGGGTACAGTGGGTGGTCAGTGCAGTAGAGTTGTGGGAAGATAAACAGAGCTGTATAACCCATGGAGCAGGCAGAAGGAGGAGCAGAATCTCAGGGTGATGTGCACAATATCCCCAAAAGTTTCTGACTCACAATATTTTTATGAGATCAAGTAAAAACTACAAAGGGGTTAAAAAACACATAATCTCTCTGGCATGGCTGTCCTTTTGTTAAGTGCTTACATCAACCATAGTGTTCCTCATCTGTAAAAGGTGATTAATAATTGGCTGTTTGTGACTCTTCGGTTCACTGTGCTGGTCTGTTTTGGAATCATGTTACATCGTTGATATGTGCCTTCAAGTAATTTCCAAGCTACCTCAACTGTAAGGCAAACTTATTATGGGGTTTTCTGGGGATGAGTGTGTGTGATGTGCCCAAAGTAACCCAAGGTCAATTCTCAACTTGAGTTAGCCATGAAAATCCACTAAGTGAGGACTGGAACCCTGGTCTCTGGGGTCATAGTCCAGCACTACGCTGGTTCAAACCACATACTCCACCAATATTTCACAGATGAAAACCAGGGCACATGCGGCCAAGCAACATCAGAGTATGATCAAGATGGCAAAAGTGACTAAAGTGGAAGAACATACAAGCTAGGAGAGGCTGCAGCAGATGAGCCAAGTGGCGAGGGCCCTTTCCGCACCATACCCCCTTAGTGCATTCTTCCATTACAGTCCCAGTGTTGATATTTGTGCGATGGTAGCGAGTCTGAAACACTCTCCTCTGCACCCTTCTGCCTTAAACAGACAGTAGCAGTATTGCCACTGGTGTTCCTGCCACACTACAGCATCCCTGGCCACTTCCTTGCCCCGCCTCCACCCTGCCCCACTGCCCCTTATTGGCTGAGGGTTCTTTTCTCTTTTTTTTGGCAGCTATGCTAGTGCAGCAATGTTGTAACAGCATGACACACCAATACACTATTGTACTTTTGCACTATAATGCTTAAAAATGTATTTATTTATTTTTAATTAACTCAAAGAAGAAATTTAAAACTAAACAGGGAGCGGTGATAGATTTCAGTTACCATGCCATGGGAGTCATGGAAGAAGGGACAACTTGGGCACACCCACATCCCGCCCACTCCTGGATCCAGAGGACAGGAAGTGCCATCAAGTGCTATTATGGTCTCTCACTGAGCCAGCTGACAGGAGTGAAGCACTAAAGGAGGCTCTTAACGGATTTTTTTCTGGAAATGGTATAAGGTGGCTTTGCAATGCTTGGGGACAAGATAGCAGCTGGGTAGCAATGATGTCAGGTTGTAGTGACTCCTGGACTGGAAACAACCTGCTGCTGTTGTGGGATAACAATGTTGTGAGGAAATGGCTAAGGCTACAATTCCGTTCCCTCCTCTTCTCCCCCACCCCCAGAGTTATTTGAACAAACTACTTTTGCACTTTGAACTAAATTTGCAGCAATTGAAGAAAATTGAGGAGGAAGGAGGAAAATAGGAAAGAAACTGGGACATTTTAAAAGCAGCTGAAAAAGCAGGATGGCACAGGATTAATCAGGAATGTCCCTGCCATTCAGAAGAGTTGGGAGTACGGTGTTAGAATCCTCCGTTCCAAGGGATAGATTTGTGTATATATCCCAGTAACTGAGATGTAATAGGCCTAAGTACACTAAAGGAACCAGATCCCATCTGATCTTGGAAGCTAAGGATGGTCAGCCCTGGTTAGTACTTGGATGGAAACTGGCAACCAATGCCTCGTTCTGTAGGCTATATTTCAGAGGAAAGAACCGCAAACCACCTCTGAGTATTCCCTGTCTAAAGAAACCCTATGAAATCTATGGGGTGGCCATAAGTCAAGACTTGAAGGCACATACACGCACAATTGACATATGTTGGTTATACAATGTATAGGGCATGGTGGTGGGGATAATCTTTGACTTCATCTCTAGAACGACCATTTTGTGTCTAGCTCCAATTGTTAGACCTCAGTGTTCTAGGCCATTTCCGCACTAGACAGTTAGAGCACTATTATACCACTTTCAACATCCTATGGAATCCTGGGGTTTGCAGTTTAGGGAGGGGTCAGCCGGCGCAGTTTAGGGAGGGGTCAGCTGGATTCCATAGGATGCTGAAAGTGGTATAATAGCGCTATAACGGTCTATTGCGGAAATGGCCCTAGTAAGAAAGAAAACAAAGTAATTTAAATGGGTCCTAGAGGCCTGAAGTCTGCCCAAAGAGCAGGCCAAATGGACTTGTGGGGGTGCTGGGGACCCACAGGAATGAAACCTCCAAATGTAGCTGCCCTGGAAGTCAGGCACAGTGCTTCAGAGCGAAGGAATCCATAGTCCCTTCAAATGTACCCATTTTCCTCTTTCTCTCTGCCCTTGCCTGCCTTTCCTGGTGTGACGCTATTTTGGAGTTGTGCTTCATTATAACCCCGAAGGTATAAGAGGTTGAAGCGCTTTTGCTTTATCAACACCCCACCCCACCCTGCTCCATTGTGAGTCACTCAGCTTGGAAGAATGGGGGACCCAGGGTTGGAAGTGTATGTATGTGGGGAATGCTTCCATTTGGCTGCCTCAGAAAGGCTTCATAAATAAGAAAACACAGAGCCTGGAGGGCTGATGGGGTGGGGGGAGATCAGAGCGGCTGCTAATGGATGCTCTCAGCCGCCAACAAAGGCCCTGGGGATACAAGAAGCCTCTCCACTTTCCGAAATAAGAGGATAAGGGAGTAGGGAGGGAAGGAAGGCTGTGGTGGGGAGCCAGAGCCCTTATCCCTCTCTTAACATTGGGAGGTATTGATCCTCACAGAGGATTGGCATCAAACAGGATGACCAACCAATCCCCCGTTTTGCCCCGTCCCCCTTGCAGCCCCTTTATGGCTTGGGACTACTTGGCAAAAGGAGCCCCAACCAAAAATAGCCTCTCACTTAAGGCACTCTGCTTTCCCATTAATTGATTGATTGATTGTAAATATATAGCTGCTTCCAGCATTTATATGCCCACTGAGATTGTGCTTAGACAGGAGAGCCATTTAGGGAAAGCTCTCCCATTTGTTCCAGATTCTGTGGTTGTTCTCCATCAGCTTTCGCTTCATTTTGTTTTATGTACACCCTGCCTTTCGCTCAATATGAGACCCAGGGCAACTCAAAACTTACGGCCTTTCCACACTACACTGTTATAGTGCTGTTATTCCAATTTCAACTTCCTGTGGAATTTTGGGGTTTGTAGTTTCCTGAGGCCAAAAAGCTCTCTGGCTGATAATTCTAAAGGCCCTTCCCTAAACTGCAAACCCCAAGATTCCAAAGGATGTTGAAAGTGGAATAACAGCACTATCACCATGTAGTGTGGAAAGGCCTATAGATTAAATCAAAATATACCTTTAAATAACCTTATTGTAATACAGTCGACCTTCTATATCAGCTGATTCTATATCCACAAATTCAACCAACCACAGCTTGAAAATACAAAAAAAAAAAAGAAGCAAACTTTGATTTTGCTGTTCTATATGTTTTATATAAGGGACACCATTTTATTACATCATTATACATAATGGGACTTGAGCATCCACAAATTTTGGTATCCGCAGGGGTCCTGGAACCATATCCTAGCGGATACTGAGGGCCCACTGTAGCAGAAATGATTATAGAATAAAGGAACAATAACACTACTATTACAGTGTTTAAAATGCAACAATGAGGATAGAATACAGCAATCCTCATTAAAAGGCCTGTCTCTAGCAATGAATTAATAGCCCAAAGCCTGTCTCGATAAAAGAGTACTCTCCTGCAGGAAGAAATTACACAGCTAGGGAGCAGCCATCCAGAAGGCTTTCTCATGTGCCTTCACCGATTGCGCCTGTGACAATGGTGGACCTAAGATCCTTCCCTCAAGGAACTCAGAACTCACGCAAGTTCTTATAGGGAGTTACAGACCGGAAACCTATTAGTAGGTCCCAACTTGCAGGCAGGGTTGCCAAATCTCAAAGCCTGACCTTGAGTCTCTAGTTTTCAGAGGTGTTCTCTAGGCAGGAGACAAGGATGCCAGTTCTCCAGTTTGGGTAGATTAATCTCCAGAAAAGAAGAAAGGATTCCATGCAAATTGCCAGTTCAGCTATTAAAGCAGCAACCTGCTACAGTTTGCAAGGCTTAGATGACTGGTTGCTGCAGCTTGCAAAGAGCATTTTATGTAGTCACTTAGTTAGCTTGTTCCTTCCCTCCAAATCATTGTGGCCACAGGGCTCACCCTCTGCTCTGCATCCACTCCCTGGCTGGAGACTAAATTAGATGGGCCTTATCTCCCTAAATGAGTGAGATGGAAGAATCCTCTCATTTTACCTTCATCTGGAAATGGCCCCTCTAGTTAAGATTTATGTCTGAATGTCCAAACAGGAGAATACGTGAGTGAGTGAATGGTCTTAAATGACAAGGTCTGAGCAACTGGGGTTTGTGCTTCATGCATAATGCTTAATGGCATTCCCAAGGGCTATCCCTAGGTCACAGGTTTTGGCCCAGAAACCTTAGGGCCTGGGATGACCCTGAACTGGCAACCCTAACTAGAGTAGATTTACTGAATCAAATGTTAATTGGTGAGTTAATACATAATGGGTATTCCACTTATTTAATAGTCTACCATACTAGGGAATACCAATATGTCAGTCTTTTAGACTGTCGGCACCCAAGCCATATCCATATACACACAGTATCTCTATCCCTGGTTATTATGATCTATATGTGCTCCTTATAAACAAAAATGCATTGCTTTTTGGCAAATTCATCTTGAATAATTTGAAATTTGTTGTGAATTGAGCTACCAAATCATGGTGGGGGTCGCCTATTTCCTATGCCATGGATATAGTTTGCATCAAGTTACTCCAGAAGTGGGCAAGTACGGCTCTCCAGATGTTGGACTGTATTTCCCACAATCAGAATAGCCAATAGTGAGGAAGGCTGGGAACTGCAGTCCAAAAGCATTTGGAAGATCACAAAAGGGGCAGGAATCATGCAGCCTTCCAGATATTGTTGGACTGCAGGTCCTAGCCCTGCCAGGCAGCACATCTAATGGTTAAAAATGCAATCCAACAACATCAGGAGGGCTACACAGTTCCTGCCCTTAGCCTAGAGGATGGCCTATCTGCTTTTGGCAGTCAGGCAGATAGTTGCCCATTAACTGGTTTTAGAGCCCAGTGAGCTAGAAGAGAGCACTAGAACTCATGGTGGCTCTAACCTAAGGGATGCATTGATTGAGAATCACGAGTTCAGTTGGAGGAGGAGGAGCTCAAGGTGTAAAGATCTGAAGCTGAGGGTTTGCAAAGCTGTTGCTAGCATGGTGTAGTGGTCTGAGCATTGAACTATGACCCTACTGATTTGGGTTCAATCCTCTGCTCAGCCATGGAAACCAACTAGGTGACCTTGGGCATGTCACACACTCTCAGCCCTAGAAAACCCTGTGATAGGTTCACCTTAGGATCACCATAAGTCAGAAATGACTTGAAGGCACACAACAATCTGCAATCTTGTACATGTTTATTCACATATAAGTCCCCTTCTCTCATAAAGGCATCTGTATACTGGAAGAGCCCCTAAAGCAGTTTACAGAACAAAATGTCACCAAACCAAATGAAGGTAAAACATTAAAACCAGACCTTTAGATCTCAAGTTAAAAAACATTTAAAGCCCAGAGAGATTTTTTTAAAAATGTTTTCAGCTGGTCCACCTTAAAAAAATAATAACCAAGGCTTTTTCTTAGATAACTGTGTATAGGATTGTAGTCTAAAAGAATCAATGGTCTGACTCAGCCCAACTTTGCATGTGTGATGCAGAGGGAGGAAGAAGAGCCATTTTAATATTTCAAAGAATGTGCTAAAACAAGAACTCTGCTGGTGCTCAGCAGACACGCTGTGACTAAACATTGCAACATGCCACCCCCTGGCCCCAGCAGTGGCATTTGGACTGTGGCTTAGAGGTCCAGCATGGTCTTCCTCCTCCATTCACACCCTTCCTTTGTCTCCAGCTGGGCTCAGAGCAATTGCCCACTTTGTCGTCCTGCCAGCTGGTATTTCAGAAGGCTCAGCATCTCCGGATGCTGTCCTCTGACACAGCATTTGCTAGATATAAAAATAGCAAGACAGAGCCAGGCAGCAATATCTGGCCAGCACACTTCCTGCTGACTCTCGCAAGCTTTGACGGATGCCACAAAGTCCCACTTACTTCCACCATGTGCTGAGCAAAGTCAGCCCTTGTGACCATCCATGTTGATATTTGAGAAGCCTCACTGTGGCCCACTTGGGTTTCATCACCCTTGCAAAGTCTTTGTGGAGGGGGCAGTTTTATTTCCTCATTGTTCATTCAAAAGCTTTAGCAGTTTTAAAAGTGAATGGGAGCCAGGATGCCCAGATGAAAAAGAAGACAGGGCTCCTACTCCTTTAATAGTTCGTGTAGAAAAGGAAGCTTCAACAGGTACAGTTTATATGAGAAGCTGTACCAGTTGAACTTCATATCAAAGATAGGCAGGATGAAGACTTGAGATCAACTAGTATTGCGCAGGGTGGTCTGTAGTAGACTGTAAGGTTTTCTCATTTTAACGAGGCTAGGGTTGTTGATGTGTGCCATCAAGTCATTTTCAACTTATGTGACCCCCCAGGCAACTTTATCATGGGATTTTCTGGTGGCTGAGAATGTGTGACCCACCCAAGGTTACTTAGTGGGTTTCCATGGCTGATTGGGGAATTGAGCTGTGGTCTCTAGGGTCAGAGTCCGACACTCAAATGTCTACACCACCCTGGTTCAGACCAGGGGTAGGCAGGCCTAAAGACACCAGATCCCATCTGATCTTGGAAGATGTGGAGGGGAGACCACCAGTGAATATCTAGTGCTGTAGGCTAGATTTCAGAGGAAGGAACTGGTAAAACCACCTCTAAGTATTCCTTGCCTAAGAAAACCCTACAAGATTCATGGGGTTGCCATAAATCGACCAATATGCACACACAGAATAGCAGCCACTGGTTCTCCTAGATGTATCTGTTCATATATTTATTTTTCTCCAGCAATTACTGAGTAATTACAGGCAACTTGAAGGCACATACATACACACACAGGAGTAGGCAACTGCAAGTCTAGTATCCCTAAACAGCATAGGCCATGGTAAAGAATACTGGGAGCTACAGTCCAGCAATATCTGGAAGGTTGCATGATTCGCACTCCTGCAGGCATATGAACTCAGATTTAGGCTGCACTGGGTTTTATAAGGCCTACTCCAAGATAAGTGGACAGGCTACAGTCCTATCTCCACATGCCAGGGCAGGGGATGTACTTTGAGGAGATAAATATTGAATTCTTCAGGCTGTGCTTCTGAATAGGCAGATATAGAATTGTTGTTCTGCTTTAACAGTGATGCCCTCTCCCCAGTGGGATGGGTAACTCTTTGTTGCTGAATTAGGGAATCAGGAGCTAAATTCTCAGCACCCTCACTCACTGAATGACATTTCCCAGCATTCGTTGGAGTACCTCAGGCAAAGCTATAAGTGTGTGTCAGGAGGACGTGGCCAATGCTGGCGTGAGCTAAAGTGGAATTGCTATTGAGTCCCAAGTCAAAGGTGGGCCACAGATTGTGCTCCCTTTGCCACTGCTGTGCTTTAATCCTGTGGCACTGAGAGAGCCTCTATTCCTTTGTTTCTGCTCTGTGGAAAAGAAAACGAATTACCAACTACTTATTTTATTTATTAAAATATTTATATTCTGTCCTCTATCCAGGTATCTCAGGTGAGGTGCCATAAAACCAATCTGCTGAACTTAAAACAGTATAAACAAATTTAAATTACATAGTAAAAACCTTAAAATATTACAAGCAGATGCCTGATAGTACAGTGGAGGAGGAGACCCATCAGGAAAGGTGTCTGAGGGGTCTGACATTTTATGTTCATGGGGTAACTAGGAAGGGTGTGTCTCATTCTGTCTATCCCAAGGACTGTTTCTGAACACACACACACACACAAACACACACTTCTTGTACTTCTATGTAGGAACTAATATGCATTCTGTACATTGTGGACCATCACACACACAGATCATACCTGGGTATAATTTTTTGAGTCTATGAGCTGTCCATAGCAAATAGCTGGACATGTTCACCCCACATAGATGTACACTCCAACATTTCTATTACCAAAGAAGAATTTAAGCAAGTAGCCAGGAGATGTAGGGAGGAAGTCAGAAAGGCTAA
Source organism: Ctenosaura bakeri (assembly GCA_948474755.1). NCBI lineage: Eukaryota > Metazoa > Chordata > Lepidosauria > Squamata > Iguanidae > Ctenosaura > Ctenosaura bakeri. The sequence goes on along the minus strand of CAOLHI010000372.1, from coordinate 715,903 downwards.
AGCACAGAACGAACTTAGGCTGGCCAGAGACATTAAAAACAATAAAAAGGGTTTTTTTAAATATGTCCGCAGCAAAAGGAAAAAGAAGGAGACAGTAGGGTCGCTACGCAGAGAAGATGGCGAACTACTCACAGGGGGGAGAGAAAAGGCAGAGCTACTTAACACCTTCTTTGCCTCTGTATTTTCCCAGAAGGATACAAGCACTCAACCTGGCGGTTGGGGAGCAGGGGAGGAAGCAGAGGAAATGAGGCACATAATAAGTAGAGAGGTGGTACAGGAATACCTGGCCGCATTGGATGAATTCAACTCTCCAGGGCCAGATGAATTGCATCCTAGGATATTAAAAGAGCTGGCAGAGGTCATTTCGGAACCACTTGCTATAATTTTTGAGAAATCTTGGAGGACAGGAGAAGTTCCAGCAGATTGGAGGAGAGCAAATGTTATCCCCATCTTCAAGAAGGGAAAAAAAGAGGACCCAAATAATTATCGCCCAGTCAGCCTGACATCAGTACCCGGAAAGATCCTGGAGCAGATCATTAAGCAGTCAGTTTCTAATCATTTAGAAAACAACGCGGTAATCACGAGAAGTCAACATGGATTTCTCAAAAATAAGTCATGCCAGACTAATCTTATCTCTTTTTATGATAGAGTTACTAGCTTGATAGATGAAGGGAATGCTGTGGATGTAGCATATCTCGATTTCAGTAAGGCCTTTGACAAAGTTCCCCATGACATTCTTGCAACGAAGCTAGTAAAATGTGGGCTGGACAGGGCTACCGTTAGTTGGATTTGTAATTGGTTGACCGACCGAACCCAAAGGGTGATCACGAATGGCTGCTTTTCATCCTGGAGAGAAGTGACTAGTGGAGTGCCACAGGGTTCTGTCCTAGGCCCAGTGCTGTTCAATATTTTTATCAATGACTTGGATGAAGGAATAGAGGGCATGCTCATCAAATTTGCAGATGACACCAAATTGGGAGGGGTTGCTAATACGCCAGAGGACAGGATCAAAATTCAAAATGACCTGGATAGATTGGAGAGCTGGGCCAGGGTGAACAAAATGAAATTCAACAGAGAGAAATGTAAGGTCCTACACTTAGGCAGAAATAATGGAATCCACAAATATAGGATGGGGGACACGTGGCTGGATAGCAGTACGTGTGAAAGGGATCTAGGAGTCTTCATAGACCACAAGCTGAACATGAGTCAGCAGTGTGATGCGGCAGCCAAGAAAGCCAATGCAATTCTTGGCTGCATCAATAGGAGTATGGTGTCTAGATCGAGGGAGGTACTGGTACCACTCTACTCTGCTTTGGTTAGACCCCATCTTGAATACTGTGTCCAGTTCTGGGCACCCCAATTCAAGAAGGATATTGACAAGCTGGAGCAAGTCCAGAGGAGGGCGACCAAAATGGTGAGAGGCCTGGAAGCCATGCCCTACGAGGATAGACTTAGAGAGCTGGATATGTTTAGTCTGCAGAAGAGGAGGTTAAGAGGGGACATGATAGCCATGTTTAAATATTTGAAGGGATGCCACATAGAGGAGGGAGAAGGCTTGTTTTCTGCTGCTCCAGAGACCAGGACAAGGAGCAATGGATTCAAGCTGCCGGAAAGGAGATTCCACCTGAACCTCAGGAAGAACTTCCTGACAGTCAGGGCTGTCCGGCAGTGGAATCTGTCGCCTCGGAGTGTAGTGGAGTCTCCTTTCTTGGAGGTTTTTAAGCAGAGGCTTGATGGCCATCTGTCGGGATTGATTTGAGGGTGTTCCTGCATGGCAGGGGGTTGGACTGGATGGCCTGTGTGGTCTCTTCCAACTCTGAATTTCTATGATTCTATGATTCTATGATTCTATGATTCTATGATTCACAGATCAAAACTGGAATACATGGGGCCAAGCAATAGCACAGTGGCCAGAGTTATTAAAGAATATGAGCTTATAATCTGAGAAGTTGCTACAGTTACTTTTGCCTGAGCCTACTGGGACAGGCAAAATTCTTCTCCGTCCTCTCATCTTCCCCTGCTGAGTTGAGTGGAAACTACTTTTCCACTGTGAGCTCTGTTTGCAGCAACTGAAGTAAACTGAGGACAAAGGTGGAAAGTGGGAAGAGGAGAGAACAACTGGGATTTTGTTAAAGGCCCCTGGAAAAGTGAGATGACAGAGGATGAATTGGAACTGTTCCTGTCAAATCGGGACAGTTGGAGGGTATGCAGCTACGTGCCATCGCCATCATGACCTATCCGCAGGTTGCCTACTGCTGTTTCCCATGCATAAGTGCTTTGACATGTGGGAATTTTGTATGATTTCCAGTGGTCCTGCCACCGAGACAGAATTTTAGAGCACCAGTTCTCAAACTTTGGTCCTCTGAGTGTTTGAACTTCAGTCCCCAGCATCTCTTTCCAATGCTATACCAGCTGGGAGTTCACAACTAGGGAACAAGCAACACCTGTACCCCCTTCTATGCAAAGATCATAGAGACAGGGACTGTCCCCAGTTTTTACTCTAGCAACTCTAGAAGCCTTTTGTTTCTGTGATTTCTTTCCTGCCCTTCCTCATAAGAACAAAGAATTTACATGACAAGGAGGACCTGTGTTTTACCAAATGTGGAAACAAATCTTATTCACTTGCTAGCATTAGAGGGCCTGATTCCTATTGTGAATGGCAACTAGAGCAGACCCATTGGAAGCAATGAGATCTACCATGTAAGTAGGTAAGTAAGTAGCAATTGCAACTGAGACAACTGTTTCTTTGCCACTGCTTAGCAAACGGAAACAACAGCCTCTGAAAGGATGGAACTATTGTTGTCATTTTAGCTGTGGGAGTTTGAGGACTGGGTTTCAATGGCTTCAGGGGCTCTACCAGGAATGACAAAGGACCATAACGTGTACTCTCAAAGCAAAATTATACTTTAGTGTGTGTGTGTGTGTGTGTGTGTGTGTGTGAGAGAGAGAGAGAGAGAGAGAGAGAGAGAGAGAGAATGTGTGCCTTCAAGTTGCCTGTCAGTTTTTGGTAACCCCACAAATTTCATGTTTTTTTTTTAAGGCAAGGAGTATTCAGAGCTGGTTTGCCAGTTCCTTCCTCTGAAATACAGCTAGTCACTCGATGTTCCTTGGTGGTCTCCCATCCAAGTACTAACCAGGGCAGACCCTGCTTAGCTTTCAAAATCAGAGGGGATCTAGGGCTTTCAGGTGTTTAGGCCTCTGATTATTTATGTGGAAGAAGGAATTTCAGCACAAGAACTTTGGCCATTTCCGCACTAGACTATTATAGTGCTATTATTCCACTTTCAACATCCTGTGAAATTGTGGGGTTTGTAGTTTACTGAGGCCAAAGAGCTCTCTGGCTGAGAATTCTAAAGGCCCCATCCATAAACTGCTAGTCGCAGGATTCCATAGGATGTGGAAAGTGGAATAATAGCACTATAACAGTCTAGTGCGGAAATGGCCCTTTTCTCACCCGAAGTCACTGTTCTTTTTACACAGTTATGAATGAGCTACCCTGCAGTGGTATCTGGGCATTTCTCGTTTTGGGCTGGAAACCATAAACCTAATGCCAGCTAAGTACAAATTCAGTGAGGCTCTTTCCTTTATAATTGTCTCTTACAGTGGTTCTTAACCTTTTCTTTACCAGAGACTTCTGTAAATGTAATTGTTGCCAGGGTCGCCAAAGACATAACTCAAGAGAGAGAGAGAGAAGAGATGGCTTCTGGACACTAGCATTCAAACCCCCATTCAGACACTGGGTACCTTTGGGCAATTCACATTCTTTCAGCCTCAGAGGAAGGGAAAGGCAACCTCCCCCCCAACAAACCTTGCCAAAAAAATCCGTGATAGGTTTTTAGGGTCGCCATATGTCAGAAGTGACTTGAAGGCACACAATGACATGATGGCTAAAAGTCCCATTGACAGGGCAAGGTTCTTTCTCGCCATTGTGTTTCTCTCCTTTGCAAACTGAAGTGACCTTAAAGCAAACCTATGTTTGCTTTAAGTGACCTTAAAGCAAACCTATCATGGGGGTTTTCTTGGCAAGATTTGTTGCTTTTGCCTTTCTCTGAGGCTGAGAGAATATGACTTGCCTGAGGTCACTCTGTGGATTTCCATGGCTGAGTGGGGATTCAGACCCTGGTCTCTAGAGTCATAGTTTGGACACATGAACATGCCTGCTGCCATATCCTATTTGTCAGGGATGCAGCCGTGGTGTGTACCTGTGCGTGTGTGTGCTGAAACTGCTCTCTCATTTGCAAATGAAGGAGCTGTTTTGACAGCCGCACCACCACCCCCCACTTCCTTGTCCCTGGTGTCCAGCAGCAGGGCTTCATGGACCCTTTGTGAGGGCTCAGTGGACCCCAGGCTAAGAACCACTGGTCTCACAGATTTCAGGGATGGGCCTTGGTGTGATAAAGAGGCTTTGGTGTTAAAATGTAAGTTTGCCCACTGACCAAGAAAAAAGAAAAGCAACAGCCTGGGTTGCTTTGATGTCTTGAACCAAACAAAAGCTCAGTCTGCTGAAATCAATACATGAGGCACCTACCAAAGCCTGCAAATCAAGTTACTGTTCAAGGCACAGCCATGATGGCCAGCTGAGAAGTTGGCAACTTTAGATTGCCTCTTTCACTCAACAGTCAGTGCTGGTCACTTTGCAGGCCAGGAACAGAGCAACCCCATATTCCAAATGAATAATTTGTTGTTCTGCTTTCCCTCTACTTTTAAGAGGCTTGCTGCCTGTTTCAATGTGCTGGATTGTGCTCCGTCAATAATAATGTGGAATTAAATATTCTAGATTGGGGATCTGACAGCAAACACAGGATTGGACCCCACGCATGTCTATGCTTCTAACGCCCACCAAAATGCAGCAAAACCAGTCACAGAAATGACAGACATGAGTGAGTGTTTGTATGTATTCGTCTACCTTTTTATCCCCCCCCCACTCTTCCTATCTTGTTGTGTTCCTCACAGTCCCCTGCATTTTCTCTGCAGCATGTGTGGGGGTGTAGAAGAAGGAAGAGTAGGGAGGAGCACCTCCCCAAACCAAGACAGTCTCCAAAATTAGGACATCTTGGCAAACAGTTCCAGCAGCATATGAATTATTGAGGAGCACAGAGAAGACTGCTGCTAGGTGGTTTGAGAAAGGAGAGCGGCAGATTGGGGAGGGGAGGGAAAGCCTGTTGGAAGCAGGCTAGGGTTTATGCAGGGGCAAATGCAGGGCTAGGCAGGCTGGACCGGGAGCAGAGGTATGGTGGGAGCCACAAAACAGGTCTCTCCAAATCTGCTTCCCAGAGCACAGGCAGCACAGGCAGTCCAGCTAGAGATGCAGCGCTAGAGTTGCTGGAGTTAGGCAGAAGCAAAACCAGTTCCCATTTATTGCCTCAGATTATGGGTTTTTCCTCCCTACACTGTTACAGTGCTATTATTCCACTTTCAACATCCTGTGGAATTCTGGGGTTTGTAGTTTAATGAGGCCAAAGAGCTCTCTGGCTGAGAATTCTAAGGGCCCCTCTCCCTCTGGCTGAGAATTTTAAAGACAAACCCTGGGATTCCATAGGATGTTAAAAGTAGAATAATAACACAATAACAGTCTAGCGTGGAAAGACCATATGAGGAGGCCTCTAAATCCCATCACAATAACTAAATCTTTAATCTGCTAGAATGGCACACTTTTGGGAAGGGGAGAGGCAATAGTATGTGACCTCTTAAGCTTAAGGATCTGCAATATTTTAAATCAGTCCTGAGCAAAGGTAGCTGTCTAGGGTGGCGAGACAGCATGGACTCCAGGCAAATATAGGGCCCATTCACAGTACAGAATGGTAGCACTATCGTTCCACTTGAACTGCTATGGCAACATTTTATGGAATCTTGGGGTTTTTAGTTTGGTCAAAGGGACCAGAGAAGCTCCCTGGCTGAGGGCTCTGAATGCTCCTCCCTAAACTTCAGATCCCAAGGTTGCATAGGATGATACTGTAGTAGTTAGTGTGGATAATAACATGCAGTGCGAACAGACCTCTAGAAAATCCTCTGGAGGGAACACAAACAGATCCCTCTCCACACCCATAAGGCAATATTTCAGGTCCTGTATTCTTTTCCTACCTCAACCAATGAAGAGAAAACCCTTTTCCATTCAGAAATGATAAAAAGAAGAAAAAAGCTGCTGTCAGGAAACCCCTTGAGGAAGAAACATAACTGTCCCTGTTCAGGTCTTTTCTAGCTGGAAGTCTGCCCAGGGAAGAAAAAGTCAGCAGCTGATCAGAGTCTTACCACACCATGGTGTTATACTGTCACAGGGGTGCATTAGTCCCGCTCTTGTCTCATCCTTATTGGACAACATTGTTCCTCTTCAGGCACTATTGCATTGCAGGGTCCTTGAAAATGTGTTTATTTTTCACAGTAGAAATAATTGGTTAATGACCCCCATTTGTACAACAATTTAATAACCAGCTTGGGTAGGTGAATATCTCATAGCATTTTCTTCCGTCAATGATCCATTGGTGTGATTGCGGCCAGGTTATCCCTTCCTTATGCGTCATAGCATCATGATGTCATAGCTTCATGATGTAATACTGTTATGGTACTATTACAGACTCCTCTTATGCATTTCTTTGAGAAAACCATTACATTAAAAACATTAAAAAGGTTACCAAGGTAGTAGTTAAATTCCTCATCTCTGCAATAAATACCCGTAAAGGCATTTTACAAAATTTATAATACTATAGGCCACATAGACTAGGATGGTTAGAAAATTAATCCAGAAAGTTGTACCTGTCCAGAGAATATAAAATTTAGTAGCCTGAGAGCCATAGTGTTGTGAGTGTTTTATGGAAGGGATGTATTGTTGGGTAGAGTAGGTACTGGAGCAGTTATATTTTATTTTATTTTTTTAATTAAATACAAACTATACATATACAATTCTGTGCTGTTATGTATGCACAATACTGTGTGTATAACATAATAGGTACAATATTGTATGTGTCTAATGTTTTTAATTGTCTGATGATTCATAAATTGTAATCATAATAAAGGTTGATGATGGTGGTGGTGGTGGTGGTGGTGATGATGATGATATTACAGCTAGAGGAGCCAATCATGAAGCAAGGAGTGGGGTACAGGAGTCAGTAATGATTCCTCAGTGTGGATGAACAAACCGTGTAAATAATGCTATTAAAGCACAAACGTACCAAGGAGAGCTTCAACAATCGGCTACCCTCACAAGAATGGCTGGAGCAGATTTCAAGCAGAATAACATGGCATAAAGAAGTGGCATGATAAGGCTCTCAGTTCTGGCCAAACTACCCTGTGGACAGGAAGGAAGAACCTCCTCTGAGGACTCTGGGGTAGTGAGCAGGACTGGCCCAAGACATTTTGCAGCCTGAGGCCAGTGATGTATTTAAGTCTTTTACTCCAAGTCTCAAGTCTCTACCTTCAAGTCTCAAGTCAAGTCTCAAGTCCTTGCAAGATACTTTCAAGTCAAGTCTTGAGTCAAGTCTCAAGTCTGGGAGCCAACTTTATATCCCAACTTATATTCCAGAATTTCTGGACAGAGTCCAATAAAGTCAGTTTCAACAATTTAAGTAGTGTCAGCCCTTTGCAGCTTCAAAAGTGGGCGACAGGATCCTTCTTACTTCCCTTTTGCAAAGCTTGCCTTCTGCTCTTAAGAAAAGTTTTAGAACGCTCCTCCTATATGAAGCAGGGACAGGCTGCTGAGCAGACCTCAACCCCACCTCAAGCCTATTTGCTGTTCCCTCTGAGAAACGTGTCCACACTTTGGTCTTGAGACAGATTGTCATGTGACCAGTAAATTGTAAGGTTTCTGGAAGAATATGTTATGTTATTGAACCAAGGGTAGCAAGTCAGTCACTAAAAATATGAAAGTCTCAAGTTGAGTCAAGTCAGTGTGGAATTTTTACCAAGTCAAGTCCAAGTTGAGTCACCAAAATGACTTAAGTCTGACTTGGGTCCAGTCAATTGACTCGATTCTCCATCACTGCCTGAGGCACAGGACAAGCTAGGATCTTCTTCCCACTCCATGTAGCAGACTAGGCAACCAGTCTGGGAGTTGAATCTTCAGTACTGGTGATAAGAAAGCAACCTTCACCATACCTGAAGGTAGCAGGATCATTTGAGACCAGAGAGGCAGTGGGAGAAGAAGGATGATGCTCAATTTCTTGCCTGAAAGTTTACTATTTCTAAATTACACCACCATTGCCACCCTTTTGTTGCTCCATATCAGGAACAAAAGCCATTCTGGTGAGTTCGACTTGGCTTCAGCATAGATGATACAAGTTAAATTATTTGTCCATCCAAAACAGTATTTCCTCCTCTGACTGGCAGAGAGGGTCTCCCCTCAGCCCTGCTGCCCCATTGCTTACTGGTCCTTTTTTAAAATGAAATTGCCAAGACATGGATTGAACCCAGCACTTTCTGAATGCAAAGCAGAGCTTGGGAAAGTGATCCCCATGCCCCCCCCCTTTTTTGGACTACAGTTCCCAGTTTCCTTAGGCTAGCATGGCTGGGGATTTTGTTTGTCCAAACAAGTCACTTTTGCCAACCTTGATCCAAAGCATGTGGTCTGCTCCAGTGAACTGCAGTTTTATTGCAAACTATGTGCCACTGGCTTTTAGGAAGAAATAGAGGGAGACAAGCTCTTTACAGGCTCACAAGCCTAGAGGCAAATTCCAGAAAACTATCCATGTTAGAACCAATTTGCATGACCACTCTGCTTATTAAGCCCAGATGTTCGGCTTCTTTTCCGGGACAGCGAATGCAGCCAAGGAGTTGCCTGGGTAGGACACAGAACTCCTGTTTTGTTGTGCCTTATTCACAGCTCTTTTTAATAAGGGCTGAGCTCTTATTACCAAAACAATTGTTATTTGGAGATTTGAGCAGCCATTTGTAGGATCCAAGCCTCACATGTGCAATGCAAGCTGGGCTGAGAAAGAGCAGGGTTATGAGGAGAACTGGCTTTTTATCTATAGTGGTACAAGGCAAAAAGACCCAGTGGCAGCACCCAGAGACTAGCTGATTTACTGTGGCAGGAAGGAGCCATCTTACAAACATTGAATGTGTACACATTGTGTGTCGAGTGTGTTAAAAACAAATGGCATCAACCCAGGCAAAGGTAAGAACCATTCAAGCCCCACTGATTTCAATAGGAGAGTTAAGCACAGGATCAACCGTAACTCACTACCATTAATAAGAAATGAAAGCATTCAACTTAGGCGGCTGACTTGTACCCCCCTGTACTAAGAGCTAGTGTTATACAATGTAGCAAACCTGGTACCCTCTAGGTTTTTGGACTATAATTCCCATTAGCCCCCAGCCAGCATGGGCAGTGGTAAAGGACTATGGGGGAGTTGTGATATGAAGCATCTGTAAGGAACATGTTCTAGTTGTTGTTATGTACCTTCAAGTTATTTCTGACTTTTGGTGACCCTAAGGTGACCCTATCACAGGATTTTCTGGGACTGAGAGTGTGTGATATGCCCAAGGTCAACCCTGGTCTCTAGGGTTGTAGGCCAACAGCACTACACCACTACACCATGCTGGCTCAGGCAACACATTCCGTATCTCAGTGGTTCTTAGCCTGGGGTCCCGGGACCCCAAGGAGTCCATGGAGCCCTTACAGTGGGTCTGCAAAGCCCTCCTGCCAGATAACAACAGCTGCAGCAGCAACTGGGACTTGCCCAAAGTCACCCAGCGTCTGAGCAGGAATTTGAGCAGGGTGTGAGACACCCATAAATAAATAAATATGTGAATATTTGAATATTTAAATAAATATTTGAATATTTTTATTTAAATAGTTAAGTCTTGAGGGTCAGAGGTAACAAAAAGATTAAGAACCCTTTAGACTTGGTCTGGGGAGACTTGGGTTGGAATCTCTGCTCAGTCATGGAAGTTAGTGGTTGATCTTGCGCCAATCTTTTCCTCTTTCCTTGCAAAGAAACCTATTTCACAAGGATTGGTATTGGGGTAAGCTGAGATATTTTGTCAGCTGAGCAAAGGCGACCTGAAACAAAATGGGTCCTCACATGTTATACCAGGACCATTTCCACACTAGACTGTTATAGTCCTATTATTCCAGTTTCAACATCCTATGGAATCCTGGGGTTTGCAGTTTCGGGAGGGGCCGGCTGGAAAACAAGTTCCATTGGAGGGTGTAGAACAGGCTGTGCAATACACACATCTGTGCCCTTCTACAGAGAGAGGAATGGTCACTGTGGGCACCCAACATGTGCCGCCTGAGATAGCTATTTTTTCACACATATACCTCACATACTTCTTTTTCTTTCTCAGTGGTCTTTCTCTCTGCCCTGGTGCATATATAGTCTTTATTCACTCTGCCCTCTACCCTTACCACACAAAATCAATCAATCAATCAATCTCTCTTTCTCTGAAGACAGGGGTCTGCAGAGGAAATAATGTTGTGGAGCTACTAAGAGGCCCTATAGAAAAATTAGTCCCCCTAGCCTACCTATGACTTTGACCTTCTGAATTAGGATTTGCCTGGTACCTAGTATCTAAAAGTCATATTGCAAGCTACAGAAAACAAGTAAGTAAAATTCATAAACCAATTTTGAAACAAAATAACCCTGAGATATGGATACTTTAAAGCCCCTTTGGTGTCCCTGTTGAATTTCAGGTATCTTAAATTTCACAGTTATAGAGCTATAACACAGATGTACATTCTCTTTTATTAAGATTGCCAGTTCAGAATCATTTCAGGCCCACGGTTATCAGGCCAAAATCTGAGACTTAGGGACCATCCCTGGTCATTGAACATTACGGATGAAGTATTAACCACAGTTCCTGACTCTCTCTCTCTCTCTCTCTCTCTCTCACACACACACACACACACACACAATTTTCTGTTTGGAAATTAAGACAGAAATCTTAGCTATTCCCAGCAGTTCCCAGATGAAGGTGAAATGAGGAGATTATTCCTTCTCACCCACTTAGGGAGGCTGGAAAAAGGCAATTTAATCTGGCCTGTTTGCTCCTAGTTAGAAAGCGGATGCGGAGCAGAGGGTAAGCCCTGGCTCCACAATAATTAGGAGGGTAGGATCGAGCTAATTAAGTGAACATTACGAGAATCGGAGTTGATCTGAGAAATTTTGCTGTTAGAAGCAAAAGTTAAAATTACATCCGTTCAACATACAAAGCCAAGTGGAGGAATCATTGGATCTTCTTGCAACATGTAAGGGTGAGACAAATGTTTTCCACCAGACTTCAGGACAGGAAGCTAGTTTGAGGGGTGCAGGTCAGACTACATGGCACTCACCGCTCTCCTCTCCAACACCTCACAGGTCAATCTCCTTATACATTAGCTGAGGCAGCTGCCTCACTCTGCCTAATGCTAGGGTTGGCCCTGGAGAGAGAAGGTGGCAGGGAGACTAAGAAAGAGAGGGCAGTGGAAGGGCAGCTGTTAACTTGAGCAGCTCAGTGACAAAAGGATCCCCTGCTGTACCAGAGGGTAGGGCCAAATCTAATGGTTTGAAGTAACAGGAGAGTAGATCTCGACTGAATGTTAGAAGGAACTTCTTGACAGTGAGAGTAGTTTGGCAATGGATCCAACTGCCTAGAGAGGTGGTGGGTCTCCTTCTCAAGGCATCTTCTGGACGGCTACCTGCTAGAGACATTCCAGCTGGAGTTCCTGCACTAGGGGTTGGAGTGTGGTGTGGGGAATTGGCCTTGATGGACTAGAGGCCCCTTCCATCTCTCATTCTATGAAACAATTGTCACCTTCCTGCCTTTCTGTTGCCAGCCGCAAGTAGGCCAGGCTGGGAAGCCTGCCCAGCCCTCAGGCCTGGCGGGGAGAGGGAGTGAGGAATATAGGTTGACTGTCTCATCCTTTCCTTCTCCTCCACAATCTCTGGGAAAATTCTTCATTCCTCAGGTTTCTTATACTTTTATCCTTTTTTCCCCTCCAGCTCAAAAGGGGCTCCCACAGCACCTCACAGCAATTAAAATACAAGAGAAAACCCTGCTGTTCAGGGTGGCTCACAGCTGGAGCTGAATTCAGGCACAATGAAGGAGATGAGAGAGCCGGCTGCTCCTCGTCCCCCTCCTCTGATGCCAGTTGTTGATGCAATGACGGAGGGGGGAGAAAACTCAGCTCAGATATCCTCCCATTACCCCCAGCTCCACTGTTGTTATTGTCACAGCTTTTAACTGTTCCAAGAGGACTTTTATGCATGGGAAGCTCTCATCTGGAAGTGTTTATTTTTTCCTCCTTTTTTTGAAAATAAGCCAACATTTTCCAGCTTGCCTACTGAACCTTCTGGGTATGCAAAAACCCTTCTAGCTACTGCTGCATGTATACGTGCCTTCACGTCACATGTTGACATATGACAACCCCATGAATTTTATAGGTTTAGGAATACTCAGAGGTGGTGCTTTGCCATTTCCTTCCTCTAAAATATAGCCAACCATTGCCTGTTTTTGTGGCGAGCTGCCCACTCGGTTGGTACTGGGCTACCAGGCTTGTTCTTAACCCTAGAATAATCAGAAGGAACACTTGCAGCCCCGTCACCTAGTCATCCAGTATAGCCAGGTCGTGCTTACAGTGTTTATAGCAATACTGCAGGAATCTGCTTTGCAGATGTTGTCTAATTCCAGTTCCTTATAGTTCCAGCCAGCCTAGGCAATGGTGAGGGATGATGGGAGCAGCAGTTCATGAACATATGCAAGGGCAAGGATTGCCCAGTACTAATTTAAAGCATTCCTAGTGTTTACAGTGCTTGAGAATATGGCCTTTAACTTATTTTTCTGTTTGTTGGTTTTAATCTAGAAGAACTGACATTAATATAGAAATTGAAAAAGAAAAGTATCTCCAAATTAAACAATGGAAGTATAATTTTGCAGGACATTTATTTTTCTAGTGAATATCCAAACAACCCATAGAACTTGGGCGGGGGGGGGCGGGAATTACAGACACCAACTGTGGATTGTTTGCTTGTCCCTTCTTTACTGCAACTGCTACAGTCAATAAATGTGGTGGCACCAAGCTCATCTCAGTGCTGCCTTCATCTTGGTGCCCAATTCAGCTTGCCCAGCCTTCCATCCTTAAGGCTGATCATGCCTCCTAAAAGAAACAATCAGGCTCTGCAGTGAAATGCTGCCATGTAGTTGCAGCCCAGAGAGGTTATGGTCTTACAGTCCCCTCACCACACAGCATCCTTTCTGTGGTGATATGATGTGCAAATACCCACCATAAAGGACACCTTTTGGAGCCAAATTGCAAATTATACCCATGTAGCTGTAATCCACTGGTCCATGTTCTGACTTGAAAAGCTACTGGTGGTGGGGCAGTAATGAAGAGTAGTAGAAAGGAAAAGTCCATTCCTCTCTTGCAGTTTACTTGCTCTAAATTGCCTGCTCCTTCCCGGCAACTTTATACTCTCCAACATTTCAGAGATGAAAACCAGGACATGTGAGGTCAAGCAACATGTCAAAATTTATTAGTCGGGAAGAACATACAAACTAGGAGAACATGCACCAGTTTGCTTTTGCCTGAACCTACTGGGAAGGGCAAGATTGTATTACTTTTGTACTTTGAAGTCAGTTTGCGGCAAGTGAAGTAAGCTGACGTCAAAAGGGGAAAGTGGGAGGAGCAGAGAGAAACTGGGATATTTTATAAGCAGCTAAAAATTGGAACAACAGTTGGAGAGCATGCAGCTTTCCCTGTGAACTATCACTAGTGTGTTTTATCCTCACAAACCAATATTTGAAATCCTGCAGGGGGCATAGCAACTGAGAGGAGATCTGTAGTAAAGTTCTGATTAACTCTCTCTTTCCCCTTGCTCTCTCCACTGCCCATTTAGAGGTGGAACTCTGACACATTAATTCTCATGTGATTCAGATCTTGAGTTGTAAATGTATTGTGACAGGTAGTAAACTCTCATTACTCTCATTCAATGGGAGGTGGGAGATGTAAATATGTTTCCCTCACCCCTCATTTGTTACTATGTGTCTTCAAGTTGTATCAGACTTATGGCAACTCTAAGGTAACCCTATCACTGGGTTTTCTTGGTAAGATTTGTCCAGAGTAGGTTTGACTTTGCCGTCTTCTAAGACTGAGAGAGTAAAACCTGCCCAAAGGTCATCCAGTGGGTTTCCATGGCTAAGCTGGGATTCAAACCCTGATCTCCAGAGTCATAGTCCATTGTTCAAACCAACTGACTCTCTCATTCCTCCTTACAGTTCAGCAGCTGGAATAAGAATCAGTCACTGGTCTTTAAGCATCTATATTAGAAAGTCGCTCCTGGGTAATTACACATAGATTCCTAAGGGGCCTCACTTTCAGCCAGTTCTGTTTAAGCTGGAATTGGGCTTGAAAGGAAAACTGTGGATGTCCGTGCATTTTGCAAGGCTGAGATCCTATAGGCAGCAATGCCATTTGTTCCCAAGCTGGAAAAGTTACCTTTTAAAACCAGAACTGTCAGTATCCTCCATCCAATGACCAAGCTAGCTGTGGGAACCTGGATGATGGTGATGATACACCCTTCCAGGCTCTTACTGGCTTGTAGTCTCATTGGGACACATTAGAAAGTCTAGATTACAGATCCGTGTGTAGATCTTTACCTAAACTAGAAATGCATCACCTATGGGTTGTTGTTGTTGTTCGCCTCTGCAGTTTCTGGCCCTGTGTGTCTCTCTTGTTTTGCCCATTTTCCCTCCTATGCTGTGTTCGTTGTCAGTAGAACAGGGATGGACAAGGTTCAGCCCTGGACTTGCATGACCCCCTACTCTACCCTCTCTTGCAGCCTCTAGCTCCTCTAGGTCCCTTGGACTGCCCTTTTTCTGGTGGAAGAAGAAGAGAAGGAGGAAGAAAAATGAATTTCTTTTCCTGTAAGCTCCAGGACAGACTATTTACCTTTTTAAATAAGTTGCATGTCTCCCTCATTTAATATTAAAAAGAAAAGAAATTAAAAAAAAAACCCAGGATTAGGCTTCTGGTCACTTCTAGCGAGTCATGTAGGGACATGGGGATGAGGGGGCAATTTTTTGGGGTGTCTCGGCCTGTAGCCATAGCCCCATGTACCACAGCCACACCCCCGTGTACAGTGGCCACGCCCCTCATGCCGTAGCCCCATCCCCTCCTGTCCCCCCTCCACACAGTCCAAGCTCCACCACTGCTTCTAGCTCCCCCAAGTTTTTTTTCTTTTCTCTTTTTGGTTTGGTCTGTGTTTTTCTGGCAGTCCATGCAGTTCCTGGAGGATCTCTCAGGAGCAAAGAAGTCACCCCAGAAGCAACCTGCTGTTGCCACCTCTGCTATAGAGCATACTCACTAGGCCAATCACTTATAGGTGATATCTCAAAGAAACTGCATCAAAAGTAGTCAATAGTCTTGAAAATACAAATACATATGTCAAGTGTGGTGTAACCAGAAAATCTACCAAAATGGAAATAGAAGAAAGTTATTATATGGGGATGTTCAAGACAGCATTTTTGTTTGTTTCAGTCCAATCAATCAAGTTATTCTTTAACTTGATACATTATTCAGTTATTCAGACCAATGTAAGATCAGCCATGTTCATCTTTCTACGTTTACACCACTCTCTTTCAGCTTAACCTGACTTGCAGAGTTCTTGAGAGAATAAAGCAAGAGGGCAACTACATATGTCACGTTTTGCTCATTGGAAAATAAATGTAGATAATAATAGTGGGGTCAAAATATTCTAAAGGCATCATATCCCATCTGACCTCAGAAGATAAGCAGGGTCAGCCCAGGTTAGTACTTGAGTGGGAGACCACCAACAAATACCAGATGCTGCAGGCTGTATTTCAGAGGAACTGGCAGAATCACCTGAGTATTCCTTGCCTGAGAAAATCCTATGAAATTCATGAGGTTGCTGTAAGTCGACAGGTGAAGGCACATACACACACAATCATATCAACCAAGATTCCCACATGCCTATTTAGCACAGTACATGGAACCTTTGATCCCAGAATCCACATTTAAATCTTCCTCTTAAAGCTTGCTTTAGGCTGGAGCAGCCCTGATGCAGAAACAAGGCTCTGCAAGTGGACTTGGAGCTTTGGGGAGGAGGTTCATCATGAAACGGTGCCCTGAGAACCACTCCAAATCATGTTAGGTGGCTGAATCTAGGGCCATTTCCGCACTGCACTGTTATAGCACTATTATTCCACTTTCAATATCCCATGGAATCTTGGGGTTTTGCAGTTTAGGGAGGGGCCTTTAGAATTCTCAGCCAGAATGCTCTTGGGCCTCAGTTAATTACAAACCCCAGAATTCCACAGAAGGTTGAAAGTGGAATAATAGCACAATAACAGTGTAGTGCGGAAATGGCCTAGTTGTCATTAAATTTCTCAGTCTCCTCCAGCACAATATCATCCTGAAGCTTTGTGAGAAATTAAAAATGCCACTCAGTACTGATTGATATGCAGGTCAAAATAAGCATTTTTAAAAAGAAACCAAAGGCAGACATTAGAGAGGTCCCGGAAATGTAACTCTTGGACTACAGCTTCCAGACCTCCCCCTCCCAGTATTGTCACTATGCTGGCTGGGAGGGTTCTGGGAGTTGCACTTCAATAGGCATTATGCCTGCCCTGCAATTAGTCCAACATTCACACGGCTGCTTCTAGGAGCCATCTCCTGCGGAGGGACCAGTTTTATTAAACAGATGCTCTGGAATATTCCAAGGGAGATTTTCCACCTAGAGTTTCTCATCCAGAAAAGAGTGTCAGAGGATGCCCCCATGTGGTAAAAATGTGTAAACTCCAGTTAGAATGTGAGGGTACCTCAACAAACACAGGCACTCAACCTAGGGTGGCCAGATGGAAAAGAGGATAGTACAAAGAGGCCTGCTGAGTTTCCATCTTTTACAAGATGAACACAGATGGAAAGTATTATGAGTGTTACATGTGCAAAATCCTTGCTTTGCATGTGCCCCCCCCCAACTCAGACCCATACATAACTTTTAGCTACCTTTTGGTATGTCCCCATATATATACACATTTTTAAACAGAGAAAACTGGGCATTTCCTTATTTACTTTCAGACGCTATTTGTATTTGTGTGTGTGTGTGTGTGTGTGTACGCCTTCAAGTCTTCTGTTGACTTATAGTGACTATTTATTTTATAGAGTTTTCTCCGGCAAGGAATACTTAGAAGCGGTTTTGCCAGTTCCTTCCTCTGAAACACAGTCTAGAGCATGTGGTATTCATTGGTGGTCTCCCATCCAAGTTCTAACCAGATGTGACCCCGTCAGCTTGTAAGATCACCTGGGATCTGGTGCCTTTAGAGTATTTAGGCTTTTTGCCTATAAGTGACCAGACAATTAAAAATCTCCCCTGCTTTTATGCAGTTCAGTGCTAAGCCAATGCACACATAAGCCACTAGAGGACACTGCAGTCTTAGAAGTGTAGGAAAGGCAGGCACTTCTTACAAAAAGTTAAACTTTCCCCCAAGGGCGGCCATTTGGGTACATGCCACATTTTTATCTTGCAGCTCCCATTAGCCCTTGTACACATGGCCAGTGAGAGATGTCAAGGAAACTCACATCTTCAAAATGCCTGGAAGGCAGTCTTAGGTATGAACCTCAGCAAGTAGGTGTCACCTCTTTTATGTTCAGACCCCTGTCTCTTTAATAGCTATATGGCATCCAGACAGTGCTCAGATGTGATCTTTGCCATCATATGGATGCAATGATTTTACCACTGGATTACTGTGCAGTTATTCACAGGAATGTCCCCCCCCCGCAAAAGATGATAAATCCGTTCCAAATAGAGATGGGATATATCCAGAATTTTCTGAATCTGAATCTGGATCTGAATCCCTGGAAGATTCTGGGAACCCAGGAATCTCACGAATCTTGAATCTTTTGAATTCTTTTTTAAAAAACAGTTTAAAAAGCAAGAGAAAGAAGGATAATCTTGGGCAAGACACACTCTCTCAGCCTTAGCAAAAGCCTAGGCAAAGGCAAACCTCCCTCTGAAGAAATCTGGCCAAGACAATTGTCTTAGTTTTGCCTCAGGATCTCCCCAGACTGAAAATGACATGAAAGCCCTTTGTACACAGGCAGGAAAATGTAGATTAATCCCCCATTTTCCTGCCTGTGTAAACAGGGCCACATACTACAGTAGAGAGATAACCCAGGTCAAAACTGGCTTTTCTTTGCATGGCTCCTTCTGGCATCCTGGGGTTTGTAGTTTGATGATGCACCAGCAGACTTTGGCAGAGAAGGCTGTGACCCCTTGTAAAACTCCAAACCCCAGAACTGCGTATGAAAGAGGTTTACAAGGGAGCTATGCAAAGTAACGTTTCAGTTGTCCTTGAAATCTCAAGAAACCTGTACCTTCCAGTCAAGTACTGAAATTCAGTATGAAATGTTCAATTTAAATATCTTAGAATACAAGCCCAGCTGTAATTTCTGAAATTGTTAGCAAAGGCCTTTATTACTCCAAGGGAAAACCTTACCTACTTACTATCTTCCTTTATATATATGGTCTCCCTGGTTTCCAGCTACCCCGGTCTCCAACAATCTCTTTAGTCGGTGGATTCGAAAAATTGGGTTTGCCTATTTTGGCACAGGGATTCGGATTTGGGAATCTCGAATCTTTACCCAGGATTTGGTTGGTCCATCCCTAGTTCCAAACTATCTGAGCACGGAATGAGCTGACGTAGACTAGGGGCCCTTTCACACTATATAGTTATAAATCTATCATTCCATATTAACTGCCATGTTCAGCCTATGGTATGCTGGAAACTGTAGTCCGCTGAGGCACTAAAGCTCTCAGTCCTTCTAAACTGCAAATCCCAGGATTCCATAAGATGTGGAAAGTGGAACAATAGCACTAGAACAGTGTGGTGCAGAAATGGCCATAATTGCATAGTGTGAAAGAGTCCTTCATATCTTCAGGTTCCTCATCTTCCAGGACATCTTTCCATTACAGCCATGGGACCCCGGCTTGTCACTGTGAATTCAGCAGAAAGTCAAGACGGAGGGGAGTCACATATGTGGAATGGATTACTTTCCCCTCACCCCATGATCTGAACCCATCCTTGAAGATGACACTCTATGCAGTAACTGGGACATCACTTTTGTCTTTATAAAAGCCCCCCATTGGAACTAGTGGGAAGCCATTTCAAGCTGAACCACTGGACATAACATTTAGTTATGCTTAAACAAAGCTTCCCATTGTCTCCAAAGGAAGGCTTTTTTCCAAGCCTAACTGATACTTGAGTGTGGACCCCAGAACACAGGGGCAAGGAGACTCAGCCCCCCTGTGGCTAGGCTGGTGGTAGTGGGGAGCTGAGTCTCCCTTGAAGGCCTCAAGGACCATGACCACCAAGACTCCTGGGCAAAGGCTGATCCTCCTGAGAAACTACCAACCAGACGTGTCCTAGTTCAGAGCCTTCTTTGCTTTCTCTT
Source organism: Ctenosaura bakeri (assembly GCA_948474755.1). Classification (NCBI taxonomy): domain Eukaryota; kingdom Metazoa; phylum Chordata; class Lepidosauria; order Squamata; family Iguanidae; genus Ctenosaura; species Ctenosaura bakeri. Next base: position 696,522 of record CAOLHI010000372.1, on the reverse strand, counting down.
CTTAGGTTATTATACATTTTCCTCTTTCCTTGAGATACCAATTTTACACTTTAAACAAATTTGTAATATCTCATTTCTTATTTTGTCATTATCTTCACAGTAGTCATATCGTTAAGTCCTTTAGTTGGTGGTAGCCTCAGAAAACCCCATGAGAGGTTCACCTTAGGGTCGCCACAAGTCAGAAAGGACTTGAGGGCATCCAACAAAAACAATTGTTATTATTCACAGTATTCTGTGTTTTAACTATTTTGTAAAAATATATATGCAAGTATGCACAATTCATATTAGCCTGCCTGCCAGCCTTGATGTGGCCGCCACCTTAAATAAAGTGCCAGGATCCCTGTCCTTGGGGAAAGAAGTAATCTCTGTGTGTATGAACTTACAGTTGGGTATGTTTGTTACCCCCAGCATATGCTCTTCCTAAGTTTATCCCTGGTGAAATGTGATCCTCAGGATGAAAAACAAAATCTCCCTACTTCTACTCTGGGGAAATTTTTCAGTGGATGATTTATAGAAAAGTAATATCCAGGCCATTGATCAAAATGTCCCCACCATGGCCACCCCCACTAGTGAGTAAACCCACTAGAGATTGTGAAAGTGGTACAGAAGGGTGCTCACTAGCGGATAGTATGTGAGTGTCTCAAGCTTGGAGCACCCCTGAAGATGCTAGGAAAACTTTATTTCAAGCAAGCTTCTTTGGCATCCTTGGCCTTTTCACTGAGGAAACCTACAGCCAATTCACACTAAATAATTATATTCTGTCTGACCACCATGGCTCCATCTCATGGATTCTGGGATTGCCAGTTGAGAGAGGGGCTTTTAGAATCCCCAGCCAGGGAACTCCTCTGGAGTCTCTGATCAAACTACAAATGCTGGGATTCCATACGATGTTGTTATGGCAGTTAAACTGGAATTATAGTGCTATAATTGCATAGGGTGAATGGGCCCCAATGAGCTTTCGATCAGACTCTAAGACAAGGGTAGGCAAGATTCAGCCCATAAGCCATGTGTAACCTTTGGCACCCAAGATGTGGCCCCAGAACCTCCCATACCCCAATTTTTTTAAAAAAACAACACTGATTTTTTGAGCAATTTTTTTTTGAACGAAATCATCCAAAAGTGCCCACAACTTATTCCAAACCTGTTGGTTTACCTTCATCACTGGCAGAATCCCCCACCCCTTCAAAAACAAAACAAAACAAAGGTCAAACATTGGTCAAAATGGCAGATGGAAGTGATGTTGATTCACTTCTAGCATTATAAACCATGATGGTGTGAGCCAAAGGGAACATAGGAGAGGAAAAATGTTCCCCTTCTCCTCCACAGTTGCCCACTCTACTCTAAGACAGTACAGAAATAAGGCAGTTTAAACAAAAACAAGCTTAGCAAGAGAGATAAGAACTCTCATTTGTAATCCAGGATCAGAAAACCTTTGGTATATGTGATGTTTTGGGCAGTTATTCCAACAATGCTTTACCCCATTGGCCAGGTTGGATGGGGCTGATGGTAGCTGTAGATCAAGAAATTAGAGTAGGAAAGGGGGGGGGGAATTCCTCCGCTCTTTTTGAACCCTTGTATATAAAAGAGGACATTTCATCAAGGCTCTTTGCCATTCCAAAGGACTTCAGGCTGAAGCAAAATGACACGTACTGAAATTATCTTCTCCGTGCAATAATTAAAAGGTAAAAGAACCCTTTTATTGCTTGCCTCTGGGCAGGACAGAAGTGGCAGACTGCTCCATTCTGCTTCTAGGCAAACGGATTATTGGCAGAAAGAGAAACTATAATACCCAGAAAGAAAGGCCTTTCTGTGTCTCTGATTGCTCCCAGAAGATCAAATAGCAGCATCCAAAATGGGTGAGATGCCAGCTGATGGGGAAGGGCGCATGGCCTGCTCCTTAATACTACCATCTTGATATATAGGAATAAGGAGGGGAGCTTTTTGCAGCGTAGAAATAAAGAAAACTATCTGCTAATAATTGTACACCAAGCTAATAAAGCAGGGGTGGGGCTCATGCAGCCTCCCAGATATGATCAGAGGGCAGCTCCCAGCATAGCCAATGATGAGGAATGCTAGGAGTTGCACTCCAACAATGTCTGGAGAGTCACATGATTCCCACCTCTGTGATAAAGGCAAAGAAGCAAGGGACAGATTTTTTTAAAAAGGGTCAGCAAACCTCTTTGCTAGGAGTTGCAGAAACTCCCACTGCCAAGAAAGGAAACTGGAAGCTGTGAATAGGACAGGCATGCATGTCATATTCAGACCATGGAAAAAATTATCCTTTTGGGGGGAATGGCAACTCTTCAGCATTTCATATCATGCTACACGAGGCTAGCATCCACTGGGCACTTGCTTTAACCCAGCTGACTTTCGAGGTTTTCCTTCTGCACACAATGGGGTTTTCTTCAAGCCAGCGCTTGTGCAATCTGAAACCGCATCTCCCATGTGAAGACTTAATGTGATTAATAGTCACATTCTGTGTCACCAAAGAGGGGAAGAAGCCAGAAGGAGCAGACAGGGAAGAGTGGCATTTATTCACTTAACACTTTACTATCTTATGTAATTCGTAATTCAGAGTCTTAATTCATAATTGGAAGAGAGAGTGGTGATGAGCATGACTAATTTAGATGGCTTTTTCCAGCACCTCTAGCGGCATCATACAGTTTGTGGTTCCAACAATGTCCCCAGCTGCTGGTGGACTACAGCTCTCATCACTAGCCACCTTGGATAGGAAAGCTAGGAGGCTACAGTCCACCAAAATCTGGAAGATGTCAGGTTGGAAAAGTCTGGACATGACAGTCTGATCTTATAAGGAGCAACATCCTTTATTCCAATATCCTTCTGCCAATGGTGGGGGAGAGGACAAAGGTTGTTAGAGTGAAAACTGAAGAGGGCTCCTGCCCCCTTAAAAGCTGTGTAGAAGAGGAATTTCAGCAGGCGTTGCTTTTTACGTGGTTGTGTGACACCTGCCGAAATTTCTTCTTCTGCATAACCATGACAGGTACATAGCAACCCTGTTCAGATTTCAATCTGGCAACCCCAGAGGGGCTTGGATATGCAGCCTGAGGGTGGTGGTACTGTGTGCTCCTGTGAGGCAAGGGGCTATGCTGATGGTGGTAGTGTTACTTCCACTATGGCAATGTGGGTGAGGACCCCAGATATCATTTTGATATCAAACAATTCGGCCTTAGCTTGACTTTTTCCAACCACCCCACTCCACGTGTTTGCGAGATTCTCCAGACAAGCACAGACCGAGTGCGGCCGCTAATGGTTTTACATTCCAGACCCTATTGAGGCCAGCAACTCAAGCCTCGCTCGTAGCTTCAGGGAACTTCCATCTGCAAACCTCACAATAGCGGCGCGGCTCTCAGCCAAGCCACTCCTTTATGTTGGGCCATCAACGTACCGGCCACGCTATGGTCATCAAGAGCAAATCCAATCATGTAAACTTGACCTTTGCCAAATCCTTTGTCCAGCGCTAAAACTCCCTTTGTTCTCACCTGGCTTGCCATAGCCAGTAGACACAAACTCCCCTATAAAAACCCTTCTTTTCCAAACGGTCTTCGGACTACTTTGGACTTCCATCCCGCCTTGCTGCCGGTTGTCTAAGGAAACTCCCCTCAGCTAACCACACTGAACTTTCTTCCCCGGAACCCCGCTTCTCTCCAGGACTACGAGACCAGGTGTCATATTGCCTTTCCTGAACCACTCTCTGTTTCTATTTCTCAATTAGCTAGTTTATGTCTTGTCTTTCGTGTTTCTTGTCTTTAATAAAATATTGCCTGTTACTTTGAAAACCTTGTCTAGCCGCTCTCTGACCCGCTGCTGTATACATAGGGTTAAAGATCCTTGCTAAAGTTACCCTGCCTCTTGTTTAGCCGAGAGAGTGCTCCAGCTAATTTCCCCCAATTTGTGTTTTTATTTGGTCATTTTGGCGCCCCTCCCGGGACCCCCAACACACAGGGTAACAGTAGGTACCACAGCTAACACTTGTTAGTACTGCAGAAAAGGAAGCATGGTAAACCTCTTTTGAATGTCTTTTACCATGAAAAGCCCTATGATGAAACAATCCAAAATGAAACAAGAGATAGCACCAGCAGATGAAACTCCCAGCTCAGATGGCACTCAATGAGCTTCTGCAGTAAAACAGAAGACAACTATCAGTGGCACTGTGGCTAGTGATGCAACTCAACTCAAGCTGAAAGGATGTTCAGTTGTTGCCATGCTCAGAGGTAAAAGGAAAGTGAAAAGTTCCAGAACACATATTACAGAAACATGGAATATGAGAAGCATGAACCGGTCAAGCTAGACATACTAAAATAAGAAATGGAACATATAAACATTACAATACTTGGGGTGAGAGAGCTAAAGTGGACAGGAATGGGACATTGTGAGACTGATAATTACAGTGTTTAAAAACCCGAGAAGAAATGAGGTGGCATTAATAATTGGCATTAACATGAGGAGAGATGCAGAAAAAGCAGTCAAGCAACATATGCAAAATCTGACCAAACAATATCAATAACACTTCAGGAAAAAACTATCAATATAATCCTTAATCCAAGTTTATGCTCCAACTACTAAGGCAGAAAGAAGAAGAAACTGAAAGATTTCATGCAGGAGTATAGGGGGAACTTAATCACACACCAAAACAGGACTTGTTATTATTCATAGGCAAAGCAAAAGTAGGAAGGAGCAGAATCAAAGACTGTAAGAAAATTTGGCCTGTGTCGTCCCTGGGTGGGAGGAAGCAATTTGCATATGTTAAGTTGGCCTGTGTGATGGCCTATTGTTAAATGGAATATGCCCCAGGGTTGAGTTGTTAGCCAGGGGACGTGCATAACAGTGTGTTAAGCACGTTAGCCATCTATTGTGTTGTTTCTGCTACACAAGTATATATACTCTGTCTCACTTCCATGCCACCAGATCCTCTGAAGATGCCAGCCACAGATGCAGGAGAAACATCAGGAGAAAATACTACTAGAACATGGCCTCAAAGGCCAGAAAACCCACAACAACCTATGGATTCCAGCTGTGAAAGCCTTCGACTTTACATAACCTAAACTAACATAACATGAACATAAACATAGACACAAACTTCCTCCCTAGTCCTAACTGGAGTTTTTGTGTTATTGTTACACATTTCCATCCCATAAATCACAAACCTTTAATTTATTATACAATTTACTCTAACTTAACTTCCTCTTGTTAAAAAAAAGGAAAAAAAGAAAACTCTAACAACAAAGAGAGGTCTGAAAAAATATCAAGGAAAAAACCCCATACCAAACCATCTTATATTCCAATTATTCCACTATAATATCGCTCCACTTCTGTTTGAGGAAGATTTTGATAGGTCACCATTCTTTAAGTACCTTTTCTGACTTCCCCTTAATGTGTTGCAAAAGTTCATCCATCATCATCATATCTAAGATTTTATACAGCCATGTTTCCAAGTCTGGAGTCTCCGGACTTTTCCAAATTTTTGCTACTGCGATCCTAGCGGCCGTGATCATACATAATACTATTCTCCAATGCTCCTTTATTGCTGTTGCCTCTAATTCTTTCATGATATTTAAAAGAAATATTTCAGGCTTCATAGGTATTATAGTTGATGACATCTGTGACATCATTATCCTTACTTTATTCCAAAAATCCTTAATACGTGGGCATAACCACCAGACATGGAAAAAGGATCCAACTTCTCGTTGGCATTTCCAACACTTATATTGCCTGTCTTATAAATTTTTTCTAATTTCACAGGGGTGAAATGCCATTGGTAAAACATTTTATAGTAGTTTTCTTTTAGATCCTGGGAGGCTTGAATAAGTTTGTTTTCTTCCACAAATCTTCCCAACCCTCAAACTTAATTTCATGTCCTATATTCGTTGCCCATATAATCATAATCTCTTTTACCTCCTCCTCCCACAGGCTCATTTGAATTAAGAATTTATATATTTTAGAAGTCATATGTTGGGGGGTTTCAAATACAGTTTTTTCAAACTCATTATATTGTTGAGAAGAATCAAATCCTTCTAATTTATAGTCCTTTCTGAATCTTTCTGTTAATTGCATATGTGGAAACCAATTACACTTAAAACCCAATTGTAAAAGTTCTTCCCTTGATTTTATTTGTATTTTGTCCTGTTTTTCTTGGGTAAGAAGAGTTTTGTATGTTAGTCAATTATTGTTACCATCAATTTTTCCCCCTCAAAAAAGGCTTCTTGTGCAGAAATCCACAACAGGATCTTATTAAAAAAATTGCTTTTATAATGTAACCAAATTCTAAGAATTGATCTCCGAACCTAATGGTTTAGAAATTCTTTGTCAATGTCTGTTTTGTTATATCACATATTTGCATGCCAATTGAACCTTGTGTCAGCACCTTCTAAAGTCAAAATTCTTTCATTCTTCAAGGTTATCCACTCTGTCAACAGGTCAATGTATTTGCATGATAATATGATTTCAAATCTGGAAGATTGCAACCTTAGATCTATCAAACAGTTCCATCTTATTCTTGGTCTTTTCTTTACCCATAAGAATTTCGTCAGTTCTCTGCGCCAATTTACAAAAGGTTTATTGTTAGTTATAATTGGTAAATTTTGAAACAAGAAATTCATCCTGGGTAAGATGTTCATTTTCACCACTGCCATCCTACCAAATAAAGTTAGCTGTAATCTAGAATATCTATCTAGGTCCTGTTTAATTCCTTTCCAGGTCTTTGTGTAATTATTTTTTAAAAGGTTAGAGTTCTGTTTTGTTGTCCAAATTCCCAAATACTTAACCTTCTTCACTATTTTAAAACCTGATTTGTCCATAAGTTCCTTTTTTCTCCTCACTCCTTAAATTTTTTGTTAGAATCTCTTTTCCTTGTTGATTTTAAACCCAGCAGCCTCACCAAATTCTTTCAATGTATTCAATAACCTATCTATATTCTCTATTAGATTTCCTAAATATATTACCAGATCATCCACGAAAGCATTGTGTTTATATATTTGATTTTGAATTTTTACTCCCTCAATCCCCAGGTCTGATCTTATACCTCTGTTCAGCACCTCTAACACAATAATAAACAATAGTGGGGAGAGGGGACACGTCTTTCTTAATATCCAAACACTTCATTTTTTCACCATTGATAATTACCTGGCCCTTATCTATCTATCTATCTATCTATCTATCTATCTATCTATCTATCATTTTTGTATATTATTTTAATGCAAAACAAATTGGGTGTATATTTTCTCAATCTGTTTAATATAATTTTCTCCAAAATTCATTCTTTTTAATAGCTCTATCATAAATACCCAATGTACATTATCAAAGGCCTTTTCCACATCTAAAAATAGCACAGCCAGTTTCCTCTCATTGTGTTTTTCAAAATACTCCAGCATATTTAAGGCTATCCTAATATTATTTCTTAAATACTTTTTTTGGAATAAATCCATTTTGATTTTCATGTATAATTTCTTGCAAAATATTTTTAAGTCTATCTGCCAAAATTGAAGAAAAAAATTTATAATCAGTATTCAGTAAGGAAATTGGACTATAATTGCTGGGTTGAGATAAGTCTTTCTCTTCTTTAGAGATCAAAGTTATATTAGCATACATCCATGATTCCGGGATTCCTTCCTCTTTTTATTAGATTAAAAGTTTTCTGAAAAGGTAACATTAGTTCCTCTTCAAATATTTTGTAGTATAATGAGGTAAAACCATCTGGGCTAGGAGCTTTAGAAACTTTCAGCTTTTTAATTGAATGTAATATTTCGAATGGGGTAATAGGAGCATCTACAGCTTTTCTACGGTCATCTGTAATTCAAAGAATATTTTGTCTCTCCAAGTAGGAGTTGATACCTATATCCTTTATTCGAGTATGACTCGTGTCCTGATATAATTCCAAATAGTATTTATATATATATATATTAAAAAAATGTCTGATCAACATTTTTTTCACCATTATGTTGTACCCCTAAAATCTGTTTCTTTTCCTTTTCTTTCCTTAGTTTGTAAGCTAACCATTTACCTGGTTTACTAGCATGCTCAAAAATTCTCATTCTACAAGCTTTTAATTTCTTCTGTATTTCTTGCATATGTTCTCTTCCTAAACTTTTTTGTAATCTTTTAATTTCATCATTAATTCTTTTATCATCCAGAGATTCTTTTAATTCATCTTTACTTTTAATCTTTCCTAAAATTTCTTAAGTCTGCTCCATTTTCTTTCTTTTTGTCTCAGCCTCCCATTTAGAAAAATACCCTCTCATTAATACCTTCCCAGCATCCCAGATGATTTTCATAAGAGAATCTTCCGTGGTATTCTCTTTAAAATAGTACTTTAATATTTCCTTAGCTTTGTTAACATATTTGTCATTCCTTAACAGATAGTCATTTAATCTCCAGTTAAACTTCCAGCTTCTCGTATTCAATTCCAATTGTATCGGATTATGTTCTGATGCCTTTGATACTATTTCCATTTTCTTTATTTTTGTGCACATTTTTTTAGACAATAGAAACATGTCTATTCTAGACATGAATCTGTGTCTCTCTGAATAAAAAGTATATCCTTTCTCCTCACCGTATTTGTACCTCCATACATCTGCAAGTGAAAATTCATCTAATAATTGAAAAAAGCTCTTAGGAAGTTTCTCTTGATTTTTTTAAATGTCTTTTGTCAAGAATCTGTCTTCTAATGAGTTATTCACCCCATTCATATTCCCTAAAACTAATAAATTTTCTTGGTTTCTTTCACTACTATATTTAAGTTCTTTTGAAGTCTGCTCTCATTTCCTGTCTAGTGTCCTTTAACTCCTGTCTTATTTCTGCTTTGAAGCTTCTCAGTTCCTCCAAAATTTGGAGAATCGCATCCACAGACTTAATAGATGGTTCTACCAGTTTTGTAGAAAATTCTACTGATGGCTTTCTGTTGGTAGTTGTTTGGGTCAGAGCTTAAGTAGCTGTAATAGCAGCTTTCCTTACCCCAGTGACAATTTTCAAATAAATTCCTTGAAATTGAGTTTTGATAAAGGACGAAATGTTACTGTTAGCCAACAGGTGGCATTTTAATATCAATTTACTGTTACAACTATTTATTCAATTATCAAGTCTTAGCAGTGCTATTTACTTCCCTGAAGGAATCAGCTGGCCAGTGAGATATAAATATCTCATCAGACAGCTTCACCTCAAGGTTCCCAAAGAGGAGGGAGAGAAAAAAAAAGCCCAATCACAAATGTCGATCAAGCAGCTGGAAAAATACTGCTTAAAAAAATCTATATGTAGTCTTTATGGAGAGAGTCACAGGAAAAGGATAAGAAAGACTCAAAAGTCACGTTTCTCTAAATCTAACAATCCTAACTTAATCCTCTTTTTATTCTCCCTCCTCACTTCCCTCTTAATAGATGTCCCTTTCAGTTAAACAATCAATTTAAACTCAAATAACACTAAATCAATTCACTTACGTCAGTCTAGTTATCTCACTATTCCAGCTATCCAGTTATCTCAATCAATAATTATAAAATAAGATTATATTTATATTCAGTTATTCACTATATCTCCTAACAATATTCCTAGCAGTTGTCTAAATTAATTATCAGAATTATTAGAATTAGAATTATTGCCACTAAATTAAATTATTATATGAATTTGATAATAATACTATACAGATTTAATAAACCTTCTAGTTAACAATGTTATTATTTCTTTTACATCCAAATGTACCCACTAGCACTTTGACACTTTAACAGTTCTCTACAATGGCACTTAGATATCACCAACACTTCCTAAGTATACTTCTTAATGAGTAATTAATTATTTTTGTATACCTTAATAGTTGACATTAATTAATAGCTATGTAGATGAATTGTAATCAATATAAAAAAACCTAAAGAACAATACACCAGAAATTTAAGTAGGCAATTTAAGTGGGTACTTACAGTAGACCATCTATACTTAATGCTAAAATCCGCAATATAGACACTTTAAATAGTTAATCAATTGCAACCTGAGGGTTTTGAAACGATTAAATCACTTTGCTGTCCCCCCGTGGTTTTCTTCCTTTTTTTTTTAAACAAATAAATATCTTTTAAATCTTTGTTTTCAGACTTCTTTTAATCGTTCTCTCTTATGACTTGTCTCTTAACTTCTTTTCTCTAGTCCCTCACATTGATGTTTCCTCTTTTCTCCTCCTCTTCTCAAGGTTTCCCTTCAAGGACACTTTTCGAAGCCACTTTCACCTTTAGCTACTATTACCAACCTTAGTTTCCAATTTGACTGCCTCTCTTATTTATGACTGTTTAATGTCTCTAAACGTCAACTTAATTGATGAAATTTAATTAATGTATTCTTCCTTGTCCTCCACTATCTTTGTGATTTTAATTGTAATAGTTTCAATTACAATGTATTATTTGCTGTTCAATAAAATCCAGCACAGTCTGGCTATTCTAGCCTTGTCTATCGCTGCACCTCATGGTAGCTGATCACCACTCTCCTCACTGTAGTGATAGTGTGTTGTTAGATCAACATACATCAACTATATCCTGCAATATTTATTATCTAAACTTGCTGATCCATGATATAATAAATCAAGTCCAAAAAGCCTTTAAAAAAAATAAAAGAAAACTTAGTCCAGTCTGGTAAAAAGTTTAACTCACTCCGGGGCAGCTCTGTAAATTAGGCAAACATTCTTTCTCTTCTGATTTGACATTCCAGCCCAGTTTCCCTTCTCTCACTTCCATCTTTTACAATGGGGACGTCTCTTATCTCTTGCCAGATCCATTTCAATATTGATTGTCATGGAATTAAATCTCCCTCCAGCTAGGGTAGGAAACTCGGATTTTACACTGAAGCTTGATAGTAGCTTAATAAGCCTCGAGACACAGCTTCCACCGCTGTAAGCAGCTGCTTACCAGCAATCATGGTGGCTCTGTGACCTCATTGTTGTCTTCTCCCTCCTCTGCCACACCAAACTTCAGTAGACATAAGAATTAGACCACGGAACCAGGTCCACTTTGAGCCCTCTCCATTTCCCACTTACCGGGGGGGGGGAGGGAATTGACCAACTTGCAATGTCTCAGAGTTGGTTAAATTGCCAGCAACCACAGCTCAGCAGGGAATAACCCTGCATTGCTGCTTGTCACCACACCATCAAGACCGGAAGTCAGAAATCAAAGGGAAATTTAAACCAAGAGTGGGGATGCTATATATGACCAGGAAGAGGTACTAGGGATCATGTTACAAACATGCATTAGATAATGGAACACATCAAAGAATATTAGAAGAAAGCCACCTTGTGCTGCATAGATTATATCAAGGCTTTGCTTGTGCAGATTGTGAAAAACTTTGGATTACTCTTAAAGAAATGGTTATGCCACAAAAGTTGATTATCCTGATGTTTAGCCTGTACCCAGGATAACAGGCTATTATAAGGACAGAATATGGAGAAATAGAATTGTTTCCAATTGTCAAGAGAGTCAGGCAAGGCTACATTTTATAGCCCTGTCTATTTAAACAGTACGCTGAATATATTGCATGTAAAGCAGGATTGACTCATAGAAAGGAGGTGTGAAAATTGGAGGAAGGAACATCAACAACTTATGATATGTAGATGACACCATATTATTAGCAGAAAATAAAAAAGAATTGGAAGGATTAGTGATGAAAGTCAAGAAAGAAAGTGCAAATGGAAGTTTACAGTTGAACATTAAGAAAACAAAAACAATGATCACAAATGATTGACACAACTTTAATGCAGGCAATGAAAACATTGATATACAGTGGCCCTTTCCTTACCATAACCTCTTCAAGACTAATATGATATCACACAAAATATCACATCCCGTTACAGTCTATGAATGCAGTGGGCATGTGTGTGTTGTATCCACTGAATATAATGGGACATGATGCTTTGTGTTTTTTTTTTGTTTTGCACAGCAGTTCTTGGAACAGAACTCCTATGTGTATGGAAGGTACTCTGTAGTTCAAGATTTTCCACACATTGGCTCAGTCATTAATTAGAATGGAAATTGCAGTCAGGAACAGACTAGGATTTGGAAGGGTGGCTATGAAAGAACTAGACAAGAACCTGAAGTGTAAAGATGTATCATTGAATACTAAAGCTAGGATTGTCCATGCCATCATATTTCTAACTTCTGGAAATGGTAGTGAAAGCTAGACAGTGAAGAAAGCTGATAGGAACAACATCAATTCATTTGAAATGTGGTGCTGGAGAAGAGTTTTATGGATACTGTGGACTGCTAGAAGACACATACATGGTTCCTAGAGTAAATCAAGCCTGAATTCTCTCTAGAAGCCAAGATGCCTAAGCTAAGATTGTTGTACTTTGGCCATATCATGAGAAGACATGACTTCCTAGAAAAGGCAGTAACACTTGGTAAAGTAGAAGGCAGTAGGAAAAGAGGAAGACTGCATTAGGGGGGGAATAGCCACAATAAAGGATGCCATGGCCCAGGTCTGCAAGACCTGAGCAGGGTTGTTGATGATAAGGCGACTTAGAGGTCACCCGTTGATAGGGTTGCCATAAATCAAAGTCAGCTTGATGGTAGTTAACAAATATGTACAGTTTTAAGTCTTTCCCCTCAACTAACTAGTTTGTTACCTGATGTTGACCCAGAAGGCTAAATCATGGCTTTGGATCTAGATGTTTTCAAGAGATGCAGCTTTCCACTTGGAACACTATTTTAGTTTATTTTATTTTTTGTGGTTGCTGAAGAGAACACCAGCAAAACAGCATTCAACAGTTTTCTGTTTTACCAGAGAACAAAATCTGCTGACAATCCCTTGTGAGGTAACTGATGAGATATGAATGAATGGCTAACTCTATAACTCAGGCCTAACTAAATAGAGCCTCCACATCCAACAACAGTATTCCTCTGAGTACCAGCTGCTCAAAACACGCAGCTGATGCCAGAGACAGCTGGTATGATCCTACACAGCAAGTCACGGGACTAGATACTAATTCAGTGCAGACAACACACACCAGCCTGGCAGAGAAGCAAAATGGCCTGTGGCGCTGTATGGTCTTAATGTGGGCACAGCAGCACTTTTTCCAGTTCTGGTGTGGATAGAAGATAAATTGGGATCTCATGATCACTTGAGGTAGATCAGCATGGAGCCTGAATTTCCAACAGCTGAACTATAGGAAAAAATAATATCCCACATCTAAACCAAGGTACTCAGATCGCAGGAGCATATTGGACAGGAAGAGTCCTGATTATAATGTGTGGGTCCATTCTTAGACCATGTTGATCATTAGTACAATTAGTACAACCATGTAGACCATTAGTACAAATATCTACTCCTCAATCACACCTCATTTTGTGGAAGGATGTTATTACTGACTTATTCCATATCTCCTCCATTTATTGTCTCATTTTTAATTGTAAAGAGGTACATCATTGGATCTGTATTGCATCCCATTGGACATTGTTAATAAATTGGTTGTAGTGGATATAGCTGGACTGTGTGATGGTTTAAGAGTTGGATTACAGGCCTGGAGAACAGGGTTTGATTCCTGGCTTGGCCATAGAAATCCACTGGGTGATCTTGGGCACATGACACTCAGCCCCAGAAAACCAAATGATATGTTTGGCTTAGGATTGCCATAAGTTGAAAGTGATCTGAAGGCACACAACAAGTGGAAATTTTATATAATGAAAGTTTTTAAAAAAAAATATGAAGAGAAAAGTAAGCATGGTGGAAATAAGGTTGTCATTTCAAGACTATCCCATGTTCTGAGATTTCAGGGCTGGAACCTGTGATATAGCAATGACCCCTTGTCGCATCATAGGAGGTGAGCCCTGATGATGGTACAAAAGGCAATCTACAGTTGCAGAGAGTATGCCATGCTAACAAATATCTAACACATTAGGAAAATATATATATGCACACATTTTTCAAAGCAACGCTCTTGCCCTGAAATTCTTCCTCTCTGCCCTGAGGCCTGAAGAAAAGCTGAGCCCTGAGACACAAGGCTAGGCCCTGGGAGCTGGGGACCCTAGTGGGAAACAGTAGGATATTGGTATGTGAAAGGATTTGCATATGAGCTCCAGTTCTGGGACCTAAAATAAACTCCTGGATTGAACATGTGCTCAGAAACACCTCAGTTTGACCTTCTACTGCCACTTTGGGATTTTGGTGAGAAAGAAAACAGATTCCACAGGCCTGAATTCTGCTCAAACTAGTCATAGAATTGCTAGCAAACTGTTATGCAGGTTTCAGATGGAATGGGACTATAGACGAATGACAGAGCACATTTATGCAAAAGTTTCAGTATCTGTTTTTTTTTCCTTGGGAAAATCTCCCTTGAAAAACTGTTGCCAGTCAGGGTAGGAGAGTCAGAGGGATCAATGGTTAGATGTAGTGTAAGGCAGCCTTATATATTTATATGTATATGGATGGGAACTTTTGACCCTCTGGATGTTTTGGATTTCTGCATTGGCTAGCATAGCCAGTGATAAAGGACTGTGAGAGATGGAATCCATAACATACAGCATGGAGGTCCAAATCTCTCCCCCCCCCGCCATACACGTTCCCAATTTCCCTGTTACCAATCAACCTATGAATCATATTAATTGCTTACCTGTTTAATGTGCTGCCAGACTGCCAGTAGGTAGGCGTTCTACTAAGAGTAGCACCAAGGTAGCCTGGCAACAGCTCCCAAGCAATCTTCATACTACAGTCATGTATTTTCATAACTTTGATCCCAGCTGCATTAATTGAGATGAATACTAAAAGCAATGTTTTGTCCAGATGTTGTTTTTTAAGTTCCAGAATTAGAACTATAGGTCCAGATGTTTGAGATCTACAGCATAAAAAAAATCTCAGGATCTTCCTTTGGTTCTCTACCACCACCTTTCTTCATCTGAATGGGTATTTGGATTGCAAAGAGCAGCAGCTTTAGCAAATTAGAAACAGGAGTTTCAGAATCAACAGTCAGTTGAATCCCATGGGCATCCACTGTGCCCGTTTGGTGGCCTGCAGGTTCCAAGATACAATTGCTGAGTGTTGTATATATCGTTTGCAGATCTTAAGAAGCCACATCCATGTTTCCATTAGCACTTTACAACAGAGTTAGAAACTCAAAAAAAAAAAAACTTTCCCGTTTTATGCCTTTAAATAGCAGATTGATCTGCAGACATTAGCAGTGTGATAATGTGCATCTCCATGCTGTGAAAAGTTTTTGCCTGCTGAGTTCTACAGACCAAGCTGATGTGAAAGGCAAAAACGCAGGTGAGCGGTGCTTTTTTGTGTTTTGTTTTTCCAGACAACTGACAATGCTGTGTTATTACAAGTTATTGGGTTGTATCCAGATTGGCCATTCTGTAAATGGAAGGGCTCTTTCTATTCATGGTAAGCACCAGGATCCAGCTGGAAGAAGATGGCAGGTAGGAGTCAATCTCCCCACAACTGCATCCCAGATGCTTTTCAAGAAGGACAGGGAGCTAAAGGAGGAAGAAGGAATCAGCAAAGAGATTCAACATTCTGTTAAACTGAAATGGATCCAAGCTGTTGTAGCTCCAGGGTGGGGGCAGCAGGAATCACTGCAGCTTGCCCTTCATTCTAGCTTGCCAACTAATGGCCAAGATTGGGATATTGCACAGTTTGCTATTTTTACTTTTTCTTACCCCTTGAAAACAGAGTACTCAAGCTGGGGCACACATTTTAACCACAGAATGTCATCTCGAATGCACACAGCAACTGAAATTACAGTGTTTCACTCTTCAGTAAAGACAGCCAATGGATACCTTATTGTGGTGTGGTTTACATATTTCCCAAATCCTCCAGAAGGCCATCCCCCAGGTTCATACTTGAAACACAGCAAGTTGCCTAGGATGTGCACACCAATATTTGATCCAAAGGGTCCTGTGTAGGTGTGAGGGAAAGGGGGAATTTTTCCGCTGCTCAATGCTGTCTCCTGCCCTCGAGTAGAAGCATCTGGAAGCTTCTCCCCATTCTCCCCATCTTGTCTTGCTGATTGCACAATGATCTCTTGTGATTTCTGATGTCCTTCTGGGATGTTGACCCCCAATAAATGTAACTTAAATCTGACACCTCATTAACTCCTTGTTTACCTGGAGAGAGAACTAGCCCCCTTCAGCTATGTTGCCTGGATAATGGGAAGAGCCCATTATCACACCAGATCATGTTGTATTGTGCATTTTCCTTCCTTCCTTTGTTGAAAAATGGGAGTGGAAGACAAACTGGTATTCATGGAGGCTCAGGTCCCAAATGCTTCAGACAACAGAATCTGATGCTGAAGAACATCACTCAGGTAGGTGAGCCATGAGTAAAAAGGGCGCACAGAAACATCCCAGAACAAAGCCAGAACACTTCTTGTTGCTCAGGCAAAATCTCAGTCCAAGCATAAAGCCTTTACTTAGCCCTTCCTGTGTAGGAAGGCCCAATCACCTGACTGGGTGGATGGAGATATTTCAAGCTGCAGTTCTGATAGTGCCTGGCAGGAGGCAGCTGCTCACAGAACTTGAGGTCCTGGTTTTTAGTCAAGAGGACTCTGCCTTTGGGTGGCTGGACACTCACCTGAGAAACACTTTGTAGGATGGAATCTATGGAAGATGTTTCAGCACCTGCCTGCTCTTGCCCGTTCAGGCTAGGAATTAGAATCCAGAGCTTGAGGTTGTCCCTTTTAGATTACAAGTACCTCAGTGGTCCTACAGGCTGAGAGAATCACAAGGTGTTACCCAAAACATTTCCAAATTATGCTAGAATCCCCAGCTCTGTTCTGTTGTCATTCTCCTAGGATACTCAAAATCCTAGCAGGATACTCAACACCCAGAGTTAGCTGGAAAACACTCAGCAACACCACTGTGCCAGACTCCCAAACCACAGCACTGTCTTTCTCTATAAAGTCTGCCCAAATGTCCAGTGAATGATGGGCCCAGACACTGGTAATTTGGATTCTTTGTTTGTTTTTTTACTTACTTATCACATTCATAACCCAATGCTATATATACCAAGGAGTGGGGAACTGGTTCAGGGCAAAGGCTGGCTCTCCATTGCTGCTATCCCTCATGAGCTGAAATGACATCCACATGCAGTTCATAAGATTCAGTCTATAATTGCCCCATGAAATACCAGTTTGTGGTTCTGCATGGCAGGCCTGAGAATGCTAGCAGGAAACAAAACAGGTCCTACGAGCTCAAAGTCATAGGCTTAACCATTCTATCCCTGGGATCTGGGAGCTGTTTTCCAAAAGAGTAACTTATCCAAGCTCTGCACTTCACCAGCTAGGTCAGTTGCTGGGGAGCCTAGTGCTCTTGAAGCCAAAAGCTGCTGTCTGAGGGTTTGTTTGTTTTTTAATGTCTGCAGTCTGTGTTCAGATGTTTTTGCTTTTGTTGAATTTATCTGATTGCTAATGGGGGAAAAACAACACAGAAAGCCTTCAGAAAGACCGGGAAGCCACTTTGAAAATGTGTTGAGGAATGTAGAAGCCAGAGTACACAGGTAAAGGGATTGTTTTCCAATCTAATGTAAACATCTAAGTCCTTGTGTATTGGTTGCACACAATGGTTATACAATGTGAGGAAGTTTCCTTGTGACTCTGACAAGCTGAGCAATGGAGTTAAGACACATGGGGGGCATGCTTAGCCCTGCTTGTCATTTACCAAAATACATCTACAATCCCAGGGAAGAAAGCAGATATAAATCCTTAGCCTTATTTGTTTTATGGCATCCGGTAATATGATGACAGCATATTTTCATTTTGGGACACAGCTTTGCTGTATGTGATTGTTCCCACAGTGCATGGGTACACTGAATGGAAAGAATTTCACTTGGCAATGAACAATACCTCCATTTTACAGACGACAACCTGATAGAAGGGCGAAGTTACTGACTCACCACAATTGTTCACATAAAGGTCCCCTGGCAATCAAGTTGCCACCTGACCAAAAAAAAAAAAAAAAAAAAGCTCGAAAATTCACTCATCAGCCTCAGAAAAACTGATGTACAGAAAGCAGCAAGTGAAGTACGGCTCATCCTTTTATTAAGGCCTCACTGCCAGGAGCCAGTTTAAAAGCTGGCAATCCCACCTGCAGAAAGTGCAGCAGAAACAGTACATGTATTTTTTTTTAAAAAAAATCAATGTATACTCCACTTTTCCTCTAAGGAGATCAAGGTGACATGCTTACGTTCAGACAGCCTTTAAAGGTGGAAGCCCATGTTCTTCAATCAGAGACTAGGAAGTATAAACATGCAGCTCTCCTGCTGAGCACACAAAAATTTAAAAGGCAGCTGGGTAAGGGGGAATGCTGGGCATCAGGAATCACTTAAACATCCATGTCCTTCCCCTCAGGCTCTGGCCCTGTGCATGAGCTGGAAAATCCATAGGGCTGAATCAGGAGTGAACAGCAGGCAGCTCACGTGCCATATGTGACCCTATGAGGGTTTCTGCCTATCCCACCCACTGCCAACAAATGTGAGGGCTTCCACTTATCCCCACTTCTGCCACTAATATGAGGACCTTCTCCTGTCCCACCACTTTGGCATCAAATGCAGAGACCTTCTAGATGCCCTTGTGGTTCCTGTGCAAGACGGTATCAATGGAATCCCACCACCACCTTTGAATACCTGTTGCCACCACGGGCACCGTGTGTCTGAACTCAAGCTTTCTGATATTCCTTTTGCAGCATTCCCAGCACAAGTGTATAATAAAAAGTGATATAGCAAAAACAAGTTGAACACTGATGACTACTTACTTAACACACTTACATTCTGACACTAACTTTAACTCATGTCCCACTCATTTTCCAGACACTGACACTCCTCCCTCTCACTCGCTAAGTTATATCCTATGATCCTGACCAACTCTTCTTAACATCTGTAATTTCTCATCCTCACCCTGACAGACTCCCAATCAAATCCCAACCTCACAGACCCAACTCTCATTCTGATGGACACCCACCTAGCTTTTTAAGTATCCCCTCAACATTCAGCCAATCACCAGTTGCTCCTAACATTCCATTCTCTCACACTCCCAACAAATCCTTACCTTAAATTATCTAATTAATGCAATAACATTTCCCCTCTCTCAAATCCACATCACAGACCCCTGAGTCTAATTTTGCATCCCTTGCCCTCAAAATGCTGAATTTGCAGTAGAAAGGGCAGTGAAAAAGAGAATGAGAAGCCACACTCTTCTTTGGAAACAAAGTCTGTGGGGAGCGTGTACCTTGTTTTCAAAGGAAAATCTGGATTTTCATCCCCACCCTTTTTTTGTTACTTTGCCACCAAAACAAGTGATGGCAGGGCATAGTGCCCTGGGAGGAGGCTAAGATGGCCTCCACTCTGGAGTGGGCTAGGGTGATTGGTCCAGGGTTACCTGGTGAGTTTCATGGTGAAAGGTGGAGGGAAATCTGCTTTTTCTATTGTCCTAGTTGAACATCTGATGTGTCTAGAGTCTAATGGCAACACTACACTAGATAAGAGCAAAGACTCTTCATGTTAACAAAGTTACAAGGCGGCCTACCATAGAGACAATCACACATATTAGCCCCATTTAGTGGTTATTCAAGAGTACGTACCTGAACATACAAACATGAATAGGGCTGCACAAACAGTTCAGGGTCTCAGCCTGTAATCATAGCTGTACACAGAGTGCCCCCTTCTCTAAGAGATGTTCATGCTATAAATATGGAAACTTCAGAAGGACTATATGATGTCTGAGGTGAGGGATTTGCCTATTCAGCGTGGCCTCTCCTCCATGTATAATTAAATAACACCTGAATAGGGCTATAAACAGAAAAATACCCCCCATTACTTACAAGTCAGCCTCTGGTATCGGTTAATGTTAAGCAAGATGGGTGACTTACACTATGTTTTACCTGGGCCAAGCCACTGATCCAGTCCAGTTTGGTATTTGATGTTCAAATGCACAAATCCACTTGCAAACATATAGGCACACCCACACATCCAAACATTCACCCATGCACACTTGGAAATACACACAGTAGGTATTCAGTTGTATAACAATCATATTCAGGTGGTGCGACAGAATCAGGTGCCTGGGGTACAATTTAGATTGGGGAAGAACATAATGAACATCCAAGATAATAGGATATGTTGATGGTTCTTAAATTTTTACCTTAAATGTGGTTACATTAACTTATCCCCAGGCTTAGTGAGGGCAGCAGAAAAGGCAGAATGGCATCATTGGCCATTTCCTTGCAGCCTAACCAAACAAAGTACATTCAGCTATTGAAAACACTTGGGAAGCTAGTGGGGATGGAGACTTTGAGCAGCAGGAGATAGGAGATTTCCTACACAATAGCTTTTGAGCAACCTACCTGAGCAACAGGACATAGCTTAGAATTTAAGCAGGATATGCTTAAGCTCCACAACTCTTCTACATTCCTAAACCATCCTGGTTCCAATTTCCTGGTGCAGATTTGAAGATCTAAACAGCAATAAAATTGCAGAAGGAGGAAGGAGTGAGAAGGTACATTCTTCTACCCCCTCACCATTTGGAGCCAGAGTTTGGCTGAAGGCTCATTGGATGTAAGTTAAAAAGGGATGCTGGGCTGAGGAGAGGAATGCTGCTGTGTTCCTTCTTGGCCAAGCCCAAATTCATCTTTAGGGATCTTGTGTTGTCTGAGGCAAAGCCTCAAACTCAGCAGAGACCAATTTCCATTCAAAGGGGGACTACTACTGATTCCTGCCACACCCTCCTAATTGCATAAAGTATGGAAGAAGAATTGTACTGAATCTAACAAAAAGGCATGCTATTCTTGCATTCTCTTTCCAGACTGGCCAACTAGAGAAGCCCACACGAAGGACGTGAGAGCAAAACCACCACCACCCTCCCACTCATGTTCCCCAGTCACTGGCATACAGAAGCATACTGCCACCTATGGTGTATAACCATTGTAACTAATAGCTGCCAATAGCTTTTTCTATATTTGCCTTACACATGCTGTTTGGGCAGTTGAACTGACTGAGTCTGGAGGGAGAAGGAAGCTGAACTGTTGCTGTAGGAGAGGTGAGTATATCCACTCTAAGCAGACATCTTGCCCAGGGAGCCCTAACACCTGATGCTGGCACCAGCCCTGTCAGGAGGACTGGCGGAGCACATATTTACGCCACTTCCTCACCACCAGGTCTGCGGGGGTAGATCTTTTTTCAGTCCTCTTACTTTTTTCCCTAAACACTGCTAAAGACTCTCTCCTATGATGTGAAAACAAGGTATGAAAGGCATCTACCATCAGGTGTGGTTGAGTTCCAACTCCCATCAGACACTAACAGAATTAGTGGATTTGCAACCCAGGAACATCTGGAAGGCCACAGGTTCTACATCTCTGCTGCAAAGAATAACTATTTTTGTAAACTTTCATATTTGTATATCAGTTTTGAGAGCCAGCATGGTGTAGTGGTTTGAGCATTAGACTATTACCCTGGAGACCAGGTTTCAGTTCCCGGTTTGGCTACGGAAACCTACTGGATGACTTGGGCACATCACATACTCTCACCTTCCAAAAACCCCCATGATAGGTTCACGTTAGTGTTGCTATAAGTTGGAAAAGACTTAAAAGCAGAAAAATAACAACACAACAGTGAGAGGTACAAATAGACAAGATTAGTCAGGGTACAATCTGTTCCTCCTTCAGTCTCATCCAACAGAAGCACTGTGAATAAGGTCACTCTGACAAGTCTTGAAGACATCCAGATCTTTTTTTAAGCAGGGGTGGGGTGAGATTTCACAGAGATGTTGGACCTTAACTCCTCAGTGTCCCATGGTCTCAAGTCAAGAGGCATGCTGGACATGTCAAGGAGATCTATCCAGAGTGAGAAAGCTGTCACATGACAATTTCATTACCTCTTTATTCTGTTTGCATTTACTGCATCACCACTCTACTTGCAACTGTTTTGTAGTACTGCAATAAACCAACACTGAGTTGTAAGCTGCTCACACAAACACACACAAATTGTAGCAGTGCATGCTGGACTCTGAGAGGAGAGAATCTGTTTGGTCTGCACTTTTGGCACATACAACATGTTACAGGCTTGTGGTATGAATCTGCCCCGTTCAACTGGAACTATCGCAAGTGAAGTTTAAATCAGAGTTCGGGGAATCTGTGCAAATTGTTGCTGGATTCCCTTAACCCCTGACCTTTGGCAACGTTTGCTGAGATTGATATGAGTTTGCATACCATCATTTGGAACCGATGAGAGCTGGAATAACAACATCCCTGTACCTTCTTGTAACGTGCAGCCACAGAAGACTGCTGGACACAGTACCAAAAGGCACTCTTATAAGTCTCCATGATGACATTCAAGAGGCTGTTCTAGTGCAAATGTTCTGCATAAACGGAGAGCATGCCCTAGTATGCCTAATACAACACTCTGGGCTTTTGTGTTGCATGGTCAGAGGTGCCTCACAACTGAATCAATTCAAAAGGAGATTCTTGATCTCAGTTTGAAACCCACTGCCCTGGGAGGCTATCTTTGATTTCTTTAAACTTACAATACCATGTGCAAGACACTAGAAAGCAGCTGTGGCATCCCCATACTGGCACCCTCCAGGTGTTTTAGATTACAGCTCCCATCATCCCTAACATATTGTCCATATTGACTGGGACTAATGAGATTTAGGGCCTTTCCACCCTACACCGTTATAGTGCTATTATCCCACTTTCAACCTCCTGTTGAAAGTGGTTTGTAGTTTACCGAGGCCAAAGAGCATTCTGTCTAAATGCCTCTCCCTAAATTGCAAACCCCAGGATTCCACAAGGAGGTTGAAAGTGGAATAATAGCACTATAACACTGTAGTGCGGGGAGGCCCTTAAAATCCAAAACAAAATCGATCACCAGGGTCATGGAGCAGCTCTTCCACGCATACACAGAGAGACACATCTCGCTCCTTCTCTTCCATATTCCCTTGAAACTCCACAAGCCTTCCAGAGCCATAGTCTCCGGCTGCACTGACTGCTGGAATAAGACCAGCTCAGAAGCCCAGGTCCAAATTTCCAGCCACACTGGTATCACACGGTAATATCGGGCGGGGAAAGAGCAGAACCTTGCTTGCTGCCTTCAGCTCCTTGGAGAGAAGTCAGGATATTGAAGTAATAATACATACATTCGTCGCCATCGCCATGAAAAGCCAAGTATAAAGGAAGCGTGCTCTGGCCCCAGGGATTTTATAGATACCCTCCTAAGCCATTTCCGCACTAGAGTGTTATAGCGCTATGATTCCACTTTCAACATCCTATGGAATCCTGGGGTTTGCAGTTTTGGGAGGGGCCAGCTGGCCCCTCCCAAAACTGCAAACCCCAAGATTCCATAGGATGTTGACAGTGGAATCATAACAGGCCTTCCCAGACTAGCATTTCCATTGCCTCCCATCTATTGCCTTGCTGCTTTGCTAACAGTAATTGATGGATTATTAATTGCTGTGTATTTTAAGGGGTTGGTTTAGGTGGGTTGGTGGGTGGGGAGGATTGGGTATGTTTTTAATGTCTTTTAATGTATTTTAATGTATAATGTATTTCATGTTGTTTGCCGCCTTGATCCATGTGGAGAGGCGGGATATAAATAAATTATATTATTATTATCATCATCATCATCATCATCATCATCATTATTAACACTCTAGTGCAGAAATGGCCCTAGACGGGGGAGTGGGGAGATGGAGTAGGTTTTTTTCCACGGCCTAGAAAGGACCCCCCTGACCTCTACAGCACAGTTCTTCCTCTGACCCCCCTGCAGCCCCTTCTGAAACAGGGGCGGCTCCTCTCCACACACTCTCACCCCCTCGCTCCGCCGGTTGCCACGGCAACTTTGTTTACAACGGCGTAATTTGCGCCAACGGAATCCCAGGCCAGAAGAGCGGGCGAGGGGCCGGTTGCTAGGCAACGAGAAGTGGGGGGGCAAAGGCGCCGTTGGCGTTTCTCCCCGCCAGCCCCAAACGCCTCAGGAGAAGAAAACGCTTTGGGAGGGCGAGTGTGGCTTTGGGGCTAAGCAGGGTGACCCCCGCTCGGGTAGGGTGGGTGTCAGTGGACCCCATTAAAGGAGCTGGAGCGTTTCCTTGCTCCTCGGCCATTTCGCCTTCTGCCTGGCCTTTCCCAGGACCAGGGAAGCGGCCTGGGGAGTGCATCACGCGTCACGTGTGAGACACGGGGGGGGGGAACACGCTGTAGAAATTTTCCCAGTGCCAATAGGGAACGCTGTGTCCAGCGCCCAGCTGAGCGTTCAGAGCTGCAAAGGTACCACACAATTCCTTTTAAAGGAACTTGCAATAGCTCTTAAACCTTCAGAACGTGTGCTTGTCCAAAAAGGAACTGATAAAGTGGAAAAGCTGCCTTTGAGTCAAGGAAAAGAAGGTAAACCCACTGAAGGAGTTTTTTATTATTTTTATTTATTTATTTGTATCCCGCCTCTCCATGTGGATCAAGGCAGCAAACAACTTACAAATAGCATATATTTCGATACATTTCTATACATGCCCCCAACAAGCTGGGTACTCATTTGACCGACCTGCGGAAGGATGGAGGGCTGAGTCAACCTTGGAGCCCGGCAGGATCGAACTCACAACCTTGTGGCTTGCAGTACCGGCATTTAACCACTGCGCCACCATGTTGACCCTGTGCCTGTTCAAAAGTGTGCCCAAGGAGTAAAGTTTACTGGAATTGAGGATGAGGATGAGGATGATGATGGGGATTTATTATCATTGGAGGATGAAAAACCCTCACCAGCCAAAGATGAGAAAACTAAAGGTGTGGCTGCCCTTGAAAAGAAGGAGTCAAATGCTCCACCCACACCTTGTGCATGGGGAGCTCCTGTGGGAAAATCAACAAAGGATGAAGGCCTTCAAGATGCAGATGCAACAAGTACATTAAAAAGCAACTTAGTAACTGTCACAGACTGGAGCGACTCTTCAGATATCTGATTGTTGTCTTTGGAAGGAGGTTTTATCTATGGCAATCTGATTTCTGTTCATTTTTCTTATGTGTTTAACAAGGAACTTTTTTTTACAAAAAAGAAAAAAGGAACTTGCAATAATGGCTTTGCTGTAGAGTTGCCAGATTGAAAAGTGGAGAGGGTTCTTGTACCTTTAATGGTTGTATGGAGGAGGGAATGTTTCACTTGGTGTTGCTTATCACACAACCAGCTAACAAGCAACACCTAATTCCCTCCTCTGCACAAACATTAAAGGTCCAGGAACTGCCGCCACCGCCCCTACCCCATTTTCACCGCAGCAACCCTAGCGAGGAAGCTTCTTCCCTTCAGATTTTTGACCCACAAGTCCCAAAACCCTCCAACCCCTGTGGCTAATGGCAAGGAATTGTGGTAGTGGTTGCCCAAACCTTGGAAGCTTTCCCCCTTCAGTCCCTCCTGGAGGGACTGGAGGAGGAAAGCTTCTCATCCCAGCATTTAAGGCTGTACTATGCACCGGTTTCCTTTTTACCTTGAATCAGCAGGTATTTAAAACAATGCAAAACAACCTCTTTGCTAGGGGCAAAGGTGTGATAAGCGTGTGCAGCAGCCTCACAATTTGGCACCCTCTCCAGATTATTTAGAGTACAACTCACTTCATTCTCAACTTGCATGACATGTTTGCTAGGGATAGTGGGTATTGTAGGCTGGAGGGGGGAAGGTTGGTATAAACCATAAACCTCTGTCATCTTATTATTATTTTTAATATTTTTATTAAGATTTAAAATGAAAATAAACCCCCTTTTCGCCACTTCCAAGCTTTTTTCTTTTCCACTTGAGTCTGCTTGTTTACATTCCATTCATACATAGTTTCTGTTCAAAAGATAATCTTACATTGTTGCATCTTACATTATTACATTACTGGTTTGTTACATTGCCTTATTACATTGTTGCCTTATATTACATACAATCTTGCTTTATTCTTTTCCTTTTTTTTAAATTATTTATTTGTATCCTGCCTCTCCATATGGATTGAGGTGGCAAACAACTTATAAATAGCATGTATTATCTTTATCCAATTTAAGACTTCTCTTTATTCCCTTTCAAAGTTCTGGATAGACTTATTTTTCAGTGAAAATGTTAACTTTTCTATCTCTATCATATCCAGAACTTTTAATTTCCATTCTTTTATATCAACATGGTTCCTTTCTTTCCAATATTGTGCGTATTCAATCTTGCAGCAGTTATCAAATATAACCATGTCTTCTAACCTCTATCCTCTTCTAACAGTCTTTGGTCCACATTCTGTTTCCACCTTGGAGTTGGCTGGAAAGGGACACTGCTTATTTACCTCCCTTCTTTTCTGAAGAGATTTATACAAGAAAGTCTGCAATAAAGTGTTGCAGTGTGTAACCTCCCTCTTAACAGGAGAGGAGGGAGCCAGGCAGCCATTCCCTGAATTTGATTTTAATTTATTTGATTTTTTGGTTTTAGGTATTTTGATATCTATTTGATATTTGTGGTTGTATGTCTTCAAAGTTGTTTCTGACTGACAGCAGCCCTAAGGTGAACCTATCATGGGTTTCCATGACCCACCAGGAATTGAATCCTGGTCTCCAGGATCATAGTCCAATGCTGAAACCACTACACCAGGGCTTTTCAAATGGTGTGCCATGACAGGTTAGTAGGTGTGTTGCCTACAATCTTGGAAATGTATGTTATTATTTATAAATCACATATTTTAAAAAATATATGAAAGGTTTGAATTAGATACGTTGTGTCCCCGTATATTTCATTATTACAATTTATGTATGTGTCCGTATATCTTATAATGGGGTTAGTTTAACCTTCAGTTTGCTAGTAAAGCTGAATTACTGTGTCGTAAAATGATGCATGTCACCAACAGTAAAAGTTTGGAAAGCTGCACTACACCATGTTGGCTGTCCCTATAATTATATACTGATATCTAATTTCAACTTCTGCAAAGATCATACCCTCCAACATTTCACAAATAAAAAACAAGACATGTGTGGCCAAACAAGTTCAGAATGTGGTCAAAAGGGCAAATGTTATTAATGAGAAAGAACACATAAACTGGGAAAGGCTGTAGCAGTTTACTTTTCTCTGAGCTTCCTGGGAAAGACAAGTTTCTACCACTTCCATTCCTCTCCCTGCCCTCTAACTGAGCTCAAACTACTTTTAGAGACCTCAGTTTGCTGCAGTTGTAGGTGGCTAAGAACAAGAGGGCAAGTGAGACTGTTGGAGGGTATGCAGGGTACCTGCAAATGCAGGTACATGTCAATTAATGAAGTAGATGCACTCCTGGGCATTAATTCTATAACAGAGAATTTGGTGCTACCAGAAGCAGGAATAATATGGAAAAAATACAGATAGATTCCTACACCATAAAGAAGGAGAACAAAAAAGACTTAGTTCAATATGTTTTCAGCAGATTTTTATTCAAAACCAAACAATATGAACCTGTGAAATGAAGCAATGGGATCAGGTGAAACTTGCATATGTAAACAGAAACATTTTAATCTTCTAGAGACCACCTGAAGGATTCTCCCAAAATGAATTGATATTACTTTCACTAGCCTCTGCTTTCTTATGATTTCCATTTTAGTGGCTAAACTTACAGATCTATGTTTTCTCAATGTGCTGACAATAGCTCATGAGTCATGCTTGTCTGATCTCTTTTCTCTGTATTTTGGGATTCAGACATGCTCCTAAGGCATTACAGAGGCTGTTACAGTAGAATTAGCTGAAGTAGGTGCACATGGCTAGAGTAGGATTGGTATCAAAGCAGTTTTCAGCAGGGCTGTGGCTGCTTGAGGGAGTGAGGCTATGAAGGATGTTGCTAGCATAGATCTTTCCCACAAACGGTTGGCGAACTTCAGACAGCTTGCTACAGAAAGACTCCAGTCCTGTCCCAGTGCCTACAGACCTGTGGAGCCTTGAAGAGGTGAGATTGTCTCAGTCATTAGTCTCTCAGATGGCTGGGAATTTATTTAGGTGTCTAACAGGCTGCAGGTGTTGTGATCTATTCATGCCAACCACATATTGCTGTATTGTGTTTCTTTGAGGGGCAGGGGTCCAACCCCAGTCTGATTAGGCTGTCAGCATCGGCTTTTGCTGCTAAAGCATGACACTCATGCTTTTTCTCAGTTCAAGATTTGCTTTTTGCACTGTTTGCTGCAGATATGCTGCTGCAACTCAGCACTAAAAGTCTGCAGCCATTTCTGCCCTACCCTGGTATAGTGTTATTATTCCATTTTCAACATCCTATGGAATCTTGGGGTTTGTAGTTTACTGAGGCCAAAGAGCTCTCTGGCTGAGAATTCTAAAGGCCGCTCCCTAAACTGCAAAACCTAAGATTCCATAGGATGTTGAAAATGGAATAATAACACTATACCAGGGTAGGGCAGAAATGGCTTGCAATCTCCAGCCATCCTTCAACATTCTGATGCTGCTAAAAACCTTCCAGCCACATTGAGAACAAGTAAGAAAAGGCAGAGCTAGGCAGGCATTAAAAGACTTTGCAAACTGGAGCTTCTTTGTTGGAGGCTTTGTTAACTGAGGTATGCCTGTATTCTCCTGTTGTTCCTCAGTAATCCCCACAATTCTTTGTTTTCTTGCCACTTGACTTCACTCTTACAAAGAGCACAGCATAGGTACATAAGATAAAGATATTCTCAGAGGGGTAGGTATGTTGTTGTAGCAGCAGAGTCCTATGGCACTTAAATACTAACAAATGTATTATGGCATTCAAGGGTTATAGCCCCCTTACCCCATATGGATGGAGGGTTATCTAGAATTCTGAGTAAGTTTACACACAGCTTCCAGATGTATGTTAAATCTGTTGCAGCAAAAGTACCAGTACCTTAAAGATGGACAAGTGGATTATAGGATGAACTTTCGTGAACTATATGCAACAAGATATATTTAGAGGGCACATGGGGATGGAAAGAGAACATGAGACTTTTTCTCC
Source organism: Ctenosaura bakeri (assembly GCA_948474755.1). NCBI lineage: Eukaryota > Metazoa > Chordata > Lepidosauria > Squamata > Iguanidae > Ctenosaura > Ctenosaura bakeri. The sequence continues at coordinate 667,643 of CAOLHI010000372.1, read as the reverse complement.
ATAACAAGTGGAAAAAGAGAATACTGTAGAGAAGTGTGAGAGAGGAAGTTTCTGAAAAATTCTGTGCAGATTTCATACTTCCCATTATGGCTAGATTTTCTTCTCTCTCCTCCCCCCTTCCATCCTCCTTCCCCCACCCACATCCCCTGGAGTCCCGGGTGATTTAGGCCTGGAGAGTTCCGGGTTGGCTCCATCTCTGTTTGAAACCCTTAGGGACATGGTTTTGCAAAAGGGCCATTGTTTGAGGGGGCCATTTCCTGCTCTAGTTGCTGCTGGTGTTGTTTGAAGCTTGGCAGAAAGCAGAGAAAATGGAGTTCGAAGAAGTCACAGAATGACCTCTCTTCCTTTACACAGAAGCCATTCAGTGAAGTGAGGAGCCCACTTGGTCAGATGGCTCAGAGGGTAGTAGTGGGTGCAATCTAGGGTCACAGCTTCATTCTCCTACTTTCATTCAGTCCATTTGCTTCCGTCTAAGCCAGGTTGGGCCCTCCAAACACTCTTAGCACCCAGCATTCCTTACTGTTGGCTGTGCTGACTAGTTCTGCTGGGATCTGCAGTCCAACATCTGCTCTGATAGATGTACAGTCTTCCCTCCACATTAGCAGGTTTGACCTTCACAAATTTGATTGTTCACAAGGCGCACATGTTCCTCCCTCCCAATTGTGCTCCTCCTATTCTTTTGCCTTCTACTGGGCATGGAGAAGGAAGGCAAGCGTGTCCGGGCAAAAGGCAAACAAATGAGGGGTAGGCACACACATGCCTTCCATCTCCCCGTCCCTTCCCTTGCTTTTGGCCCCAGAGCAGAGAATACACACCAAGGCAAAAGGCAAGGAATTGGTGGAGAAGGCACACACATGCCTTCTTTCTCCCCTCCAGAGCTCCCCTCATTCTGTTGCCATAGGGAATGGTGGGGAGCCCCAGAAAGGAATGGGAGGGAGAGCACAGGGGGAGGAGAGTTATTTGCATTTTTCAACTTTTGCAAGGGTTCTACATTCCAAACCCTTGCAGAAGTGGAGGGGCCACTGTACAACATCATGTGCTCCACCTCCTCTCTGATAGAATGGGGATCTGTCAGATTTTGATCTCTGTGGTTGAAGGGAGTATTTAGTAGAGTGGCATTTGGCAGACTGCATCTTTATTGTTTTCAATTAAATTATTTCTCCAACCAAGTGTGCCCTGAAAAAGAGGTATTGAACAACACAGCTGCAGCACTTGTTACCATCTGTATTATCCCGTAATATCAGAAGGCACAGTGTGGTGCAGGAAGAGTATTGGACTGGGACTTGGGAGAACCAACCTCTCATCCCCACAGAGTCAAGAAACTCACTGGGACCTTGGACCAGTCATTCTCACTCATCCTGACCTGCCTCACAGGGTTGATATAAGGACAGAGTGGGGAGGAAAAGTTATCCATACTGTCTTGAGATCACTGAAATAAAGGTGGGATATAAGTATATTAGGGTTGTCAGTGGAAGATCGTCCCAGGCCCTGAGATTTCTGGGTCAAAGCATAAGATGCAGGGATGCTCTCTGGTGATGTCATTAGATGCTATGCGTTAAGTACCAAGCACAATTGCTCACCACTTGTAATTCAAACACACACAGAGAGAACATATTTTTCTGTTCGGAAATTAACACAGAAATCATAGTTAAGAGGTTATTCACAGATCAAGGTGAAATGAGAGGATTATTCCTTGGGAGACTAGGTGAGAAACATTTAATCTAACTTACTTGTTTCTGGCCAAAAGGTAAATGCCTGGAAGTGTAGGAGGAAGCTAACTAACAACTAACTAAATACAGTTTCCCTGACCTGGTTTTGACCCTGAGTACCCACTTTCCCCACCATGCCTCGGTCCCCTTCTCACAGACACACACATGCATTTTGGTATTTGCACTTTTGCAAGGCTCTTATAACACTTAACCCTATGAAATGTAGAGGGCTGACTGTATTAGGTCAGAGAGGCCTTTTGGAGTAAGATGGAAGCATGGCAGCTTATTTGTTCAGGACTTCTCTTCTTGACTGGACCCTGGGTTTAACAGTACTGTCCTCTTAGCCTGGTGAGTTTACTTCAAGGGGCTCCAGGTACCCTCAAGCTCTTCTGACAGCCCCCAGTGTTCCTCAGCAGTTGTTTTTTTTTAACTGACATCATGGTTTGCTGCTAAAATTTAGTGGTAAACCAATTAACATACTGTAGGAACTAGCAAAACCACCTCTGAGTATTGTTTGTCTAAGAAAATCCTATGAAATTCATGGGGTCCCTATAAAGTGACAGGCAACTTGAAGGCATGTGCACTTGCATGCGTACACACACACACACACACACACACACACAATCTACAGAAAAAGGAGCTAAATGCCTCATAGTCAATTTAATCCCTTTTAGTTAAATATCCACAGTCAGTACCATATTCAATATGGCATTAATTAAAGTATGACCTTAGGAACATATAGAAACATTTAACCAGAATGAAAACTGGAGAGGGCTTCTGGCCTTTTAAAGGTTGTATGGGAAAGAGAATTTCTTCAGTGAGTTTCTTGTTACCTGGTTGTGTGAAAAGCAACCTCAGCTGAAAATCTGTCTTCTATACAGCCAAGAAAGGGGCAGAAACCACTTCCACTTTTCACTCCAGCAACCTTCGTCCTCACCCTCACCATGGACAGATGAATATCGTAATACAAGGAATTGTTTCTTATAAGAGCAGACCATCATGTCCAACCTGACGTCTTCCAGATGTTGGTGGACTACAGCTTCCTGTCTTTCCCACTCAATGTGGCCAGTGACTGGAGTTGTCCACCAGCAGAAACATATAAATGTAAATTTAATGATAATAGAATATTAATGGGGGGATTTTATTTGTTCATAAGGAAAGGGGAGTTAATGTTAAAACATTAAATTTTTATTAATTTTTATTAATTTCAACTAATTTTTTAAAAATATATTTTACATCTTACATTTAATAAAAAGCAACCCTTTAAAAAACTGATTAGGACTTGACAAGTCTAAAAAGCATCTATATGGTACCCTCAAATCCTGTGTTGGTCCTGGAATTCCAAATGGCCTGCCATGATTATAAATAGCATGGCATCATGATATCAAAGCTGGGTGACGTATAAGCCACTGTTAACTCCCTAACAGCAGCCAACCTGTCCAGTTTCTTCAAACAAAAGGCTTTTCTGTGTGAAGACACAAGAAGAATCTTGCTGGACCAGACCTTGTAGGCCTGCATCTTGCTCCCCAAAGCAGCCAACCAGAATGGCCTCTGGGAAGCCAGCAAGCCAGGCAAGAGTAGGACAACAGTTCTCATTCATTGCTTGCCCATGCTTCTAGGCTTTACACAGTGTCCTTCTTGCCATTTACTTTATTTTAATATTTATTTATTTTTGCTGATAGCTGACCCAAGTGAATTGCATACCACTGCAGGGAAGCCCTTGGAAACAAAAATCACCACACCTTCTGGCATATTCAGCTGTGTGCTAGCTTCCCTCGCTTCACCTCCACCGCTCATAGCAAACATTGCTCAGAGCATGAGAAATTGGTTTTAAAAAAATTAATTCATTTCTGTTAAACATTATGGTGGTTAACAAGAGAAAGCTTCTAATTACTTATTCTAGTGTTAGAAAGGGAACTAATTCCAAGGCTGGTTGTTTTTTAAGCTAGACAATACAACTTGTTACATCAATAAAGTAACTCATTTCCCAACAATTCAGTCAGTTTTGAAATGTAACTTCATTTAAACTCTTATTCTCATAACAACAACACCCAATAATTTTTAAGGGCATAGTTATGGTTGTTATTGTAGTTTCTAGCCTGAACTTGAGGGATATTAGATATCACTTTGATATCAATTTGGCCTTCTCTACCCATTCCTCTTCACGTGCTGCGAGGTCCCCTGGACAAGCTTGCAGACAGGCACGGCCACTAATCGCTGTAATATTCCAAATAATACAGACAGGCCAGAAAAAGCTGCCCCGCTGCTTCAGGAGACCTCAAAGGCAAGTACTCTATTATGTATGCGCGCTACTTACAAAGAACTCCCTGCCCTGAGCAGGCGGCTTGATTAGAAAGATCCTCATCTGTCAAACACTCTGCATTTGCATACTGTCTACTCCTTTGTCAATTCAGACTTAACTCAATCATGCTAAATTCTGACCGTTCGGAGGCTTTGTCTCCAGCCCGAAACTCATTGTTTTCCCCAAGTGCGAACTAGCCTACGGCCACATTTCCCCTGACTTTGAGCACTTCTTTGGATTGCTCGGATTGCTGGGATTGCTCCCGACTTCCATCCCGCCTTGCTGCAGCTTTGCTTGGTGAGCCTTCCCCTCAGTCCCATGTACTGAGACTCCATACCTCCGAACTTCTGTTGCAGACTACCCAGGCTTCAGGATAGATGTAGTATCACCCAAACCAACAACTCCTCTTAAAAATCCCTCTATCCCACTCCAACCTTTATTTCTATAGGTATCTGTGTGAGTGTGCTGCATACACTGATTGTATTTTAATAAAACAACATTTATTATTTCAATCCTGTTTGCTCCTTGGCTTGGCCTGACCCTATAGACATTGGGTAAAAGATTCCACTCCGTTGCCCTGCCTCTCGTATTGCTAGCTTGTGCTCTTGGCTAATTTCCCCAACTTATATAATTGAGAGCACATTTAGGTGTCCCTCCTGGGACCCCCAGAAAACAGGGTAACATGGTTGTGAGAGCCAGGATGGTGTAATGGTTTGAGCACTGGACTAGGATTCCAGAGATCAGGGTTCGAATCCCCACTGGGCCATGGAAACCTACTGGAAGACCTTATGTATGTCACACACTCTCAGCCTCAGAGGGAGGCAAAGGCAAAATGCCTCTGAACAAATCTTGTCAAGAAAACTCTCTGATAAGGTTTGCCTTAGGGTGGGCATAAGTTGGAAACAACTTGAAGGCACATAACAACAACAAGCTATGGTTACCCTATTAACACATCTGTTTCAAAAGCCAGGCTGTCCCAATTTTGTTGTGCCTCAGCTGCTCTTAAAATGTTCCAGTTTCTCTTTCCTTCTCCCTCCACTTTCCTCCTTTGTCCTCAGCTTCCATCAGTTGCTGCAAACTGAGTTCAAAATGCAAATATATTTTGCAGTCAACTAACTCAACCAGGGGAAGAGGAGAGACGAGGTTGGCATTGTGCTCTTTCCAGGAGACTCAGGCAAAAACAAAACTGCTGCAGTCTTTCCTAGTTTGTGTGATCTTCCCCGTTAATAACTGGCCATCTTGACCACACTTGCCCAAACATTGTTAATCTGTGAAATGCTAGAGGGTAAGCTTTGTGAAGGATAGATTACTGGGGTGGGAAAGCTTTGGTTGTTCAGATGTTTTGGCTTACTCCTTCCATGTTCCCTCATATATTTATAATACATGGTAAATACATACAATATACAGAGAGCGGCAATGGAGAATATGCAGTCTGTTACTTTGTGAGGGAGGGCAAGGCTATTCTATGCAGCAGGGCACTGTTAAATTTGAAAGTGGAGGAGCTCATCAGGACTACAGGCACAGAAACACATGAAAAGCACCATCCGAAGCACCAAATGGCACAATACTCAGTTTATTAAGGTCAGCATGACTTCAATTTTGTATGTAGTTACCTCTGAATAAGCTGCCTTGAATTTGGTGGTGCTTATTTCTCCCTGCATAGGCTCAGCTTGCAAAACACAGTGAGCTTTAACAGCAGAACATCAGACAACTGAAATGCAGCCTTTAGCTTTGGACTGCAAATGCAAATAATCTTGCTAATAATTCTACACTTTCACCTTCTAGGTTGAAAGAAAGTGGGTGCTTCCAGGCAGAGGGCTCCTAGCAGCCAGAAGGCACTTGGACAATAATTTCCTGTTGCCTTGTCAAGGTTTTTGTTTTTGTTTTTTGTTTAGAAAAAACAAGGCTGAAGGATGTAGTGTGAAAACACCAGAGGGAAGATAAGGTCTGGCCCTCCTGTAAAATTCCATGAATATGGCAGAGTTATTACACAATAAAAGCCTTGCTTGAAGACACCAATACATAAAGAAAGTAAAATAATGGCATAGCCTCTGCTTAATTATTTTCTGCCTCTTGTGACTTCCTAAGTGCTCTTCTGCCACAGATTTGAATGCCTTGTTACTATAGTACTTCCTTCACTTGGCCAGAGCAAGGAGGCACCATCGGTTACTCTGGCATTCAGCCACTGCCCCTGTTCTGAAGTAAAATCTTAGAGATGCCTTCCCCTGTGTTTCCTCTCCATTGCACTAGTTATTATTTTATCACTGGTTATAAGTATATCCTTATTCTCAGACAGAAAGAAATATCAGAGGATGTGCATTCAGCTATATACTAGTCCTGAACATGGAAGTCATTATGGCCCAATAGCAATGAATGTGCCCGGACTTTTAAAGAGCCATTGAACTTAGTGGCCACGACTCCAAGTCACATGGTCATGAATTTCATAACTGAGCAATGCAGGATCTACTTCCAGTTCATTTTATTGAGTGAAGCAGAATTCTATTAATAAGAGAATGCAAGATGAAAATGTTTCATCTCACCCATACCTTAATAAACTCCTGGAGTTCCATGTTTCTTATTCTTTTTCAAGAAGTTCAGAATAGCATTGATGGGCTGTCTTTCTTATCTTCACATAGCAACCCTGTGAGCTGGGTCAAGCTTAGAGACTTAGAGATTGATTAAGGATGTCGAAAGTTTCAAGGCTAAGCCCTAGCCTGTGCTTCATCCCAGCCATATAAATAGACTCAAATGCTTTCCTCACAGGGAAGGTGCAACAACTGCTTTTTGGTTGCTGTATCTGTATTTTCTCCCGCACAGCCAAGGACAGGTATCAGCATCTGGTATTCATGAGCCACTGCCAGAGTGCCAGCACCACAGTAGTGTCTACCACTGCTCAGGGGCTCCCTTTACAGGCTTCCCCTCTTATCTGACAGATTAGGGACCAGAGCACTGTCAGAAAGTGTCAGTGACTGAAAAGTGGAACCCATCTACCACAGGGAACACGAAGGACTTAATAGAGGCTTGCCTGGGACCGACCACATGCGTGCACTGTTTGTAATGTCTCTCAGCTCGCCTAGCGCCTCCCCCCGCCCAGTTCACTTTGCAAGCAGCGCATGTGCAGTCTTGAGCAAGCTTCTGTAGGCAAGAAGAACTGACAGAAGCCCACTGTTTCAATGCTTGCATTACAGACAAATTCCATTAATTTGACCAGGGGATTTGCTCTTTCCATAGGCAAGATTTGGGGCTGTGTGCATGTGTGAACGGTCCCAAGCAAGCCTATGTAGGCAAGAACTGACAAAATAGTGGGCCTCCATGCTGAATTAATTAAACTTGTCCTTAATTTGGAAGTGCTGAAAGAGCAAATCGTCAGGTAATGGGGTGTTGAAAGCAGGGTTTTCCTGTACATGTTAATTCCATTCTGACGCTCCAAGCACTACCAAGTGCCTGAACTGAGCCACCCTTTTAATTTCCCATAACTCTTTGGAGCAATGCTGCACCAGTCCTGCTTTGTGCCCACCCCAGCTACCAAATGAGTCCTCAGATGGAGGAGAGGGGTATCCAAGGACACTGTCCCCAGTGCCCACTCAAACCCAGGGCTGGTTCTAAGCTTACAAAAGAATGTACATTATTGATCTAACATCTCTTTGAAGGCAAGGTAAACACTGTTGGTGTAAACATAAGACACTGAAGTGATAGTATGAAGATGTGGAAGCCATTGGATAAGTAAGTAATGTTTCAAAGATCTGTACTTAACATAAAATATAAAAATCTGAGTTTATATTTGTGTACCAGAGGCATGCTTTGATGCTCTTACAGGTGGCTCTAAGAAATGGTTCATTTAGATTCAAGGAAGAGAGTTTCTTTATCTCAATGTGATCATTATCGTATATGCACAAATTCCCATCTATGCACTCTGGTTAAAATAATTAATGCCTGTGGTACAGGGATGGTTAATGTCTGTATTCTAAGGGAAACCTCTATGCACCATGTAGTTCTCAATATCTAATATATAAAAATCAAAGTCTGTGTGTCTGTGTCAGGCGAATCTCATATGATTGGCTGTGTCAGGCAAAGACCTCATATGATTGGCTACCTAGGAAGATTCTATGGAATCCTGGAGTTTGCAATTTAGGGAAGGGCCTTTAGAATTCTCAGCCAGAGAGCTGTTGGGCCTCATTCAACTGTGTCTGTCTTGAATAGGCTGGTTGCTATGGAGACAAGGCCTAACAGCAAAGAGGAGGCTAATGTATTCCCTCAGGAACCCAACTGTGGATTGGAGAATATGGGGAAAAGTTACAGGTACTGGACAAGACAGTTTGGGGAATTAGAGGCACAAGATCTCAAATCTTTCTAACAAGTATTACCTATGACAAAATAAAATCCCAGGCAATGAGAACTATATACGCCAATATAAATATAAAATATTCCTTACCTAAGAAAACCCTGTGGAATTCACCATTAGTCAACAGGCAGCTTAAAGACACATTCACACAAGCGTTCCAGTGTACTGAGAGTTTCTTTGAGAGACAATGTGGTAGATACTACATTGTCCAGCCTCTAGCTCTGAATAGATTCTACAACAAAACATGACTTAGTTTCCCATCTTGATGCATGACGGTTAAAACAGTACATAAAAAGTTTCTGCCTGTGGTGCAGGATGTTGCATCAGCCCTAATCTCTTATTCTGTAGTGGTTTGAGGATTGGCCTATGACCCTGGAGACCACAATTTGATTCCTCGCTTGGCCATGGAAACTCACTGGCCGATCTTGGATACATCACACACTCTCAGCCCCAGATAACCCCATTGTAGGGTCACCTTATAAGTCAGAAATTACTTGAAGGCACACAACACACACATGACTCTGCCAAACTGTACTGTCATCTTACTGGTATCAGGCTGCCATAGGGGTGGGAATCATGTGGCCCACCAGAAGTTATTGGACTTGTAACTCCTAGCATTCTTCCACATGGGCTATACTACTCAGAGCCACAGCCAACCAGCACCCAGGGCTTTAACTTCTTCTGCCGTATTTTGAAAGCAGCAGGCCAGTTGAGGAAATCAGGACAGGCCACATGGCATCACCAGAAAGGAAGTGAGACAGGGCTCAGAACCGCAAGCCCAAGGACCACCACTGCCGCCCCTCCAGTGTATGCCACCTGAGGCACTTGCCTCACTGCCTATTGGTAGGGCTGACAAGGCTCAGATTCAACATGGAGAATTCCCAGTCAGCAAAAGGTAAATGATGAGGAAGAAGTACAGCCTGTTGTGGGAAGCCATTGCTAAACAGGGATGAAGGAAAAGCACACCAATGTAAAATGTCCTGCTGTGATATTCCAAAATGCTCTATGAAGCTGTGATGTTCTGGTGGCAGTGAAAGGTACAGTCCCTTTAAAATATAGTGATTCTGGCAACTTGTTCTGTTTCTGTCTTGCCTGATGAATCACTTGGTGACCTTGGACAAGTCTCCCACCCTATATTCCCAGCCTGAGTCTCCCTTCCCTGACACAATAGAGTTGGTTCAGCTTGCTTCATGGCAAGACTGTAGTGCTCAGTTAAGAAATGTAAAGTCCTCTGAGATCTGTCCTCGGTTTCTTCTTATCACTACTCTGGAATCTCTCTGCCAAAAAAACAACAAAAAATGCCATTGTAATAATTAACCCCACAGAGCTCCTGCAAAATGAAAACTGCCAAGCCGTGTCTGGCACCGATTTCCCTGCTCCAACAGGGAGATGCAGGCCTCTCTCAGGAGGCAATGCAGTTGAGGCGTAATGGGGTGCCACGGGGAACAGGAAGCCGTAGAGGTTGGCAAGCACATATCAATATCTTCAACAAATGATGGTCCCCGAGAAAGAGGGTGCCTCAGGGAGAGCGTGTTGCCATCCAGATGTTGTTGGATCTCAGCTCCTATCATGCCCTATCTCTGGCTAGGGCTGGTAGGAATTGCACTCCAGTAGCATCCAAAGGGCCCCACAGCCTCTCGTCCTTGAGGTTGCAGATTCTGTTTAGCTACGTTTTGTGGATTGGAACTGTTATGGATTGACCCCAACACATTCTTCTGCCCCTCCCCCCGCCAAAAAAAATCACAGCCATAACTGGAAACAAACTATATGGGATGCCACACGGGGGTGAGTACCGTATTTGCCAGCATAAGATGCACCTGTGTATAAGATGTACCCCATTTATACACTGCCAAATACTGTTTGCCACTGTATAAGACACACCAGCATATCAGACACACTCCATTTTCAAACAATATTTTTTTGGGGGAAAAGTGAGTCTTCTATACCAGCAAATACAGTATTTTTCTTTTCTTGCAAACATCTGTAGTACTCTTTGTGTATGGATTAAATTTGGAGGACAACCACCCTTTCTCCCTGTGTTCCCCATAGTGAACTTGTCCCTCCTTTCCCTTCCCATTAGACTATGTGAGTTCAGATTAGGCTTAGTAGAAAGCTTCACTTGAGCCAAGGGGACTTATCTTCTGAATGTGGTCCTAATGCCAGGGTTCCTCCCTGGAACATGCAAAGCGATGATAAAAAAAAAATTAGAGTGTCTCTGGGCATGTGTTTTTCCTGTCCACAGTTTTGCCATATAATTATAGCCTATCCTTACTCATCTATGGTGCAGCAACAGGGATATGGATTCCACAGGCAAACACAGCTCCACTATAGTTTCAGTGGAAATTAACTGGTGTTGTTGTATGCTTTCAAGTCATTTCTGACTTATGGTGACCCTAAGGTGAACCTATAATGGGGTTTTCTTGGCAAGATTTGTTCAGATAGAAGGGTTGCCTTTGCCTTCCTTTGAAACTGAGAGAGTGTGACTTGCCCAAGGTCACCCAGTGAATTTGCATGGCTGAGCAGGGATATGAACCCTTGTCTTCAGAATCATAGTCCAATGCTCAAACCACTACACTGGCTCTACTACTGCTAGCCCCATATCCAAAGAGCTTAGAAACATTACTTTTTCCAATTACAGCTCCCAAAGTAATACAGCCAATATGGCTACTGGTTGTTCTTACCAACAGGATTCGAGGAACTCTAGTCCAAAAAAGTAATTGTTCTGAAGTCTGCAGATAGACCCTTCCACCGAACCATGAGAAACAGGCCTAAAATGAGGTCAGCCAGGTTTTGTTCCTTCTTCCTAGAGCCTGACTTGGACATCAGCTTCTGCCTTGAAGTTTCAGAAAGTTAATGGACTATGTGGTGGTTCAGTTCCAATGGTGCAGGGAGTGGAATGGTTAACAAATGGCATATAGTGTTAAGGTAACTTGCTGCCCTAGTGGCACATCACAGCATAGCCAATGCACAAAGGACTCCAAGCAGCATGGTACAGTTTGTGTGGATCAGTTGCACATGGTCAGGTGCCAGGGTCTTTGTGTGGATTTGCATCTTTTGTGCACATGGCCCAGTTCTTGAAAGGCTCACCCTCTCATGCTGGCATTTAGCTCGTACCGGTACTGTGGCAAGAGTTTTTGTTATTCTCAAAGCAAGCTCAGCCTCTTGCTGCTCTAGGAAATCAAGATTCCCATTCAGAAATAGAAGAGCTTGTTAGCTGTGGATCAACAGGGAGCCAAACAACACCATAGAGGGAACGCCATCCCTGGAAAAGCCAAGACTTAACAGCCTTCTCCAAATAAGTGCTTTTCAGAAACATTAGATTGTTGTTGTTTGTTTGTTGCATGCCTTCAAGTCATTTCAGACTTATCGCAAACCTAAGGCAAATCTATCATGGAGTTTTCTGGAGACTGGGAAAGACAGACACACCCAAGGTGGGTTTTCATGGCTGAGCAGGGTATTGAACCAATGCTCAAACCACTATACCCAGCTGGCATTTGATTATAATTCCTATAATCCCTGGAAACACTGGGAGTGCAGCCCAAACAATCTGGAAAGCACCAGATTAAGGAACCCTGATTCACAGGCTCTACCTAACGCCCCCCTCTGCCATTTCAACAATCTCCCTGGCTGCACGTCTCCTGCTCAAGCTTTGCATCAAACGGGGAAACCCTCCTTACCCGCCCCCACCCCAGTTCTTTCCATTTAGGTCCATGGGTGCACCACAGAGTTTGGAAATGTTACTAACATTAAGAATATGTTGCCTTATCTGCCCACACTGAATGTCATATTATTTGATAATATCAACTTATTGAACAGGAGAGGATACTTATAGAAGGACCCAACTTCTGTTGTGCACTCCCATAACCACACACCATAAAAATGGCCCCAAATAAGCAAAAAAATTAGAAGAAACCTAAACTGGGTAAGTGGGTCACATTTTCATCCAGTAAATCAGAGGTGGGCAACTCTGAAAGACTAGGGGGGCAAATTAGCAGCCCCTAGGAATCTTAGAGAGCTGCACCCCCAGCCTCACATATTCCTGCAAAAAAAATTGCCCCCCAAATTCCTTCTAAGGCACATGGGGTCATTCTCACCATGTTCTGGCGTATTCTTATCAAATTTGCAGATGACACCAAATTGGGGGGGCAACTAATGCCCCAGCATACAAGATCAGAATTCAAAATGACCTTAACATATTACAGAGCTGGCCAAAACTATCAAAATTAATTTCAACAGAAAGAAGTGTAGGTTACTATACTTGGGCAGAAGAAATAAAATACAAAGATATAGGACATCTGGCTTGACCACAGTACATGTGAAAGAGATCTAGAAGTCTTAGTAAACCACAAGCTGAGTCATCAATCTGATGTGAAAGCGAAAAAAGCCAACGCAATTCTGGGCTGCATCAATAGGAGTATAGTGATTTGGGTCAAGGGAAGTAACAGTACCACACTATTCTGCTTTGGTCAGACTCACCTGGAATACTGTGTCCAGTTCTGGGCACCAAAGTTCAGGAAGGGTATTGACCAGCTAGAATGTGTCCAGAGGAGAGTGACCAAAATGGTAAAAGGCCTGGAAATCATGCCCTGTGAGGAACAGATTAGAGAGCTAGGTGTGTTTAGCCTGATGAAGAGGTTAAGAGGTGACATGATAGCCATCTTTAAATATTTGAAAGGATGTCATATGGAACATGGAGCAAGCTTGTTTTCTGTTATTTTAGAGACTAGGACATAGAGCAATGGCTTCAAACTACAGTTGGCCCCCCACATTTGCAGGTTTCACTTTCACAGATTTGATTGTTTGCAAGTTTCTTCAATCTCTGCCCCCCACCTTAGGTGTTTCTTTTCCAGGAGAACTTTCCCTCTCAGTAGCTCTGATCAGGCTGCTCAGCCCTTTAAAAACCTGCTTCTGGATGGACATTTCAAAAAGCAAAGAAATTTTTGGAAGGGAATACATGATGATGTTCAAATAATATGTACAGTTGATTTTGAAATGATACTGGAATTTTATTTGTTAAATATGATAGGTCAAAATAGGGAGATTAGAAGACATCAGAAGGTATTGTTGTATTTGATTACTGCAGTGAGACTGACATATGCTCTGTACTGGAAAGACAAGACAGATATAAGTTTGGAAGAATGGAAATTAAAGGTTTTGGATATGGTAGAGACTGAAAAATTAGCAAATTCATTGAAAAACAAACCTATCCAAAACTTTGAAAAGGAATGGAACGGGGTAATGGACTGGCTTAAAATATAAACTTATGTGATGATGATAGACAAAGAGTAAATAAGATGTATTCTTTATGTTAGGGAAAAAGCAAATAAGATAAACTCAGCTGGGGAAAAACAAATACAAGGAAGTGCGGGGGAGGGGGGAGGGATATGTCCACTACAGGGATATATCCTGTATTTTATATGTTGGAACTTTAGTAAAAATGTTTGGGGGGAAAAAACCTGCTTCTGCTCCTTCTCTTCCTCCACCAGCCACTGCATGGCCAGCTAAGGATGGCTTACAGCCCAATTTCCCCACCCACCCAAAGGAGGAGATGGGCACGAGATAAGAAGTACAGGGCCACCATGTTGATCCGCCCACTTTTTCTCTTCTTTCCCTGACTTGTTTTGGACCTTTGGTGCCCATTCTCTCCACCATGTCTCAGCCTCCTTCCTACAGCCACACACACACTTTTTGATATTTGCGATTTTTCAACTTTTTGAGGGTCCTGCACCCCTAATCCTAGGTAATGTGGAGGGCCAACTGTACAGAAAGAGAGGTTCCACCTAAGCGTTCGGTTAGAACTTCCTGGTGGTAAGACCTGTTCAGCAGTGGAATATGCAGCCTTGGAATGTGGCGGAGTCTTCTTCTTTGGAGGTTTTTAAATAGAGTCTGAATGACCATCTGTAGAGAGTGCTTTAATTAGGTATTCCTGCATGACAGAAGAGGATGGACTGGATGGTCGTTGTGGTCTCTTCCAACTCTATGATTGTATGATTCCTGGGCTTCTAGAGGGCATTTTAAATCATTTTGAGGCAAAAAAATATTTTTAAACATGTTTTCAGAAAAATTGTTTTGATCCCTTGGGCTTCAGAGGGAGTACAAACATGGTAGAAATGCTATCCACACCCCCAGATGTCATTTAGGGGCATTATGGAACAAGTTTTTTTCTTGCAAAAAAAAATGTTTCGACCCCTGGGCCATCCTGCAGGGCCACGTATTGTTCACAGTCTGCACTTTGCCTGTTGAAGTAAGTGGTGCTTCTTACGCAAAAATGTTAACAATTACATTGTTCTGACTGGGGTCTCTTCCGCAATAGAGTGTTACAGCGCTATGATTCCACTTTCAACATCCTATGGGATCCTGGGGTTTGCAGTTTCAGGAGGGTCCAGCTGGCCTCTCCCGAAACTGCAAACCCCAGGATTCCATAGGATGTTGAAAGTGGAATCATAGCGCTACAACACTCTAGTGCAGAAGCGGCCTGAAATGTTAAAAAGTAGTAAGATAGCAGCAGCCCTTGCTACAAAGAAAGAAAGAAAGGAAGGGGGGATGCTATGAGCAATATTACTTTTAACATGTTAATTCGTCTTTCTGGATGAGGCTTTCACAATTCAGTCAGCCTGCTTCATCTGTAGAATTTTATAGGAGAGTGTCCAGATGACAATGGCTTCTTCATTTCAAATTCTCACTTGTTTTATCATGGGTTCTTTTCTCTTTCCATTTAAAAAAAGCAGTGAAGGAAAGAAAGATGGAAAAGCTGCGCCATGCCTTTTGATCAACACTACAGGGGGCTGACTGTCTGGGAACACCTGCAGTTTCATTCCCTGTCAATTTGCTATTAAATTCCCCTGTCTTTCTGCACATTACATTCCTTTGCAGAATCAGAATGTATATTGGGGGATTTGAGAAAGGCTTGGTTTGCTACAAAGTCTTTAAAGAATACAGGGTTGGGCCAGACATGGTTACCTAATATTGGGATTAGAAAAAAAAATTGGAATTAAGCATGCATCAAATCCAAATTGGGTATATATATTTGAAGCTTTGCGGATGTGACAACTCAGAAGGGAAAAAAATAAAGGGGGAAATCCTCTGTTTAACAGAGTGTGAGGAGAACCCTCCCCCATTTGGTTTCCAGATTCTCCTCAAGCCTTTACATCTCTCTGCAGAACACTCAAAGCATTGTGTTTTTTGCCTTCAAGTTGTTTCTAATTTATGGTGACCCTAAGGCAGTGATGTATTTAAATCTTTTACTCCAAGTCAAGTCCTTGAAGATACTTTCAAGTCAGTCTCAAGTCTGGAAGCCAACTTTATATCCCAACCGAAATTCCAAAATTATTGGACAGAGTCAAATAAAATCAGTTTTAACAATTTAAGCAGAGTTGGCTCTCCACATTTGCAATTTTGCCATCTGCAGGTGCAGAAGTGGGGAAACAAGATCCTTCTTACTCCCCATTACTGAAGTTTCAAAGACTTTAGAAGGAAGGATCCTTCCTCTTCAAGCCTGTTGCCAAACACACTTGCTGTTCCCCTCTGAGAAATGCACCCTGCACTCTGGGGGTGAGTCTTGTCTTTTGCTTTCAGGAAATGTTTTAGAAGGCTCCTCCGATATGCAGCAGGGACAGGCTACTGAGCAGACTTCAAGCCTGCCTCAAACCCATTGCCTAACCCGTTTGCTGTTCCCCTCTGAGAAATGAGCCCACACTTTGGGCTTGAGACAGATTGTCATATGACCAGTAGGCAAAAAGAGATGAAGGTGTTGTTCAAAGTCGTTACTTTTCTGGACGAATGTGTTATGTTACTGAACCAAGGGCAACCAATCAGTCACTAAAAATATACAAGTCAGGTCAGTGCATCATTTATTGCTGAGTCAAGTCCCAGTCAAGTCACTGAAGCAACTTAAGTCTGACTTGAGTCAAAGTCTATCGACTTGAGTCTACATCACTGCCCTAAGGCAACCCTATCAGAGGGTTTTCTTGAGCTGAGAGTGTGTGACATGCTCAAGGTCACCCAGTGAGTTTCCATGGCCAAGTGGGGAATCCAGGGCTGTAACCTAACACTCAAACCACTACAACATTTCAGTGCAGAGTATATCCACCACCATTTTACAGATGACAGCTGGATGACATGTAGCTAAGCAATATCAAAGTGTGGTCAAGATGGCAAAAGCTACTAATAGGGAAGAACACACAAACTAGGAGATGCAGCAGCAGTTTGCTTTTGCCTGAGCCTACTGGGAAGGACAAGATCGTGTCCCCTTCTCTCTGCTGAGTTATTTGCTTTTAAACTCAGTTTGAACTAATGTAAGTAAGCTGAAGATAAAGGGGGAGGAGGAAAGAGGAAAAAGAAACTGGGACATTTTAAAAACAACTGAAAAAATAGGACAACAGCAGACTAATTGAGACTCTGAATGCCAAACCAGGACAGTTGGAGGGTATGTCAAAGTATTTTGCTGACTGTAGATGAGCAGCAAATAATACCCTCTATCACTCAACTTAAGATGCACAGCACCCAAATCCAGACAAATTATTTTGGCACAAAAAGCATTAAAATCCCACAGGCACTTTCTACATCCACAATAATATGAAATCTAATATATAAAATTCAAAGGTTGCCTGTAAGTTTGTGAGTTTGTCTGTTTGTCTGTGTCAGCTGAGAAGACCTCATATGACTGGCTGGCTGTGAAGATTTTATGGAATCTTAGGGTTTGCAGTTCAGGGAAGGGTCTTTAGAATTCTCAGCCAGAGAGTTCTGAATAGGTTGGTTGCTAAGGAGATGAGGCCTAGCAGCAAGGAGGAGGAGTGCAGTGTATTCCCTCAGGAACCCAACCTCTGTATGTTAGTAATTCTGAATATAGATTGGATTGGGGAACATGGGGAAAAGTTACAGGTACTGGACAAGACAGTCTGCGGAATTAAACACAGAATCTCACATCTTTCTAAGTATTACCTGTGGGAAAATAAAATCCCAGGCAACGCCAGGTAAATACACTAGCAAGATATAAAATCACAGAATCTTATAGTTAGAAGGGGCTCAAGGGGCATCTACTCCAGTCCCCTACCATGCAGGAATAGTCTACTGAAACACTTCTCAGATGGCTCAGGAACACACAGCCACCTCTGTTGAAAGACTTTCAAACAAGGAGACTCCACCACCTTTGGAGGCATTCTGTTCCACTGTTCTTACAGTTTAAAGAAGTTATTCCTGCCCTTTCATAATTCCTCAAGTCTGCTGCCTGAGATGGTTGGCTCCCTCTGTCTAACAGCAGGGGTGCTCAGGCTCAGGGGTGATCAACCAGGTCATGTTGCACTGCAGCTGCCAGCAACCCCAGGCAGCATAGCCAATGATGAAGAATGCTGGGAGTTATAACTGAAAAGCTTTTGGAGTGCCCCACAATTCTCATCCTGGCTTAACCTGACAGCATTCTTCCTTCCATTGCTCCTGGCTGCTTGCTAAGAATAATAGGATCTCTCCTTGCTTATGGCCCTCCCATTCCTCACTCCCCACAGTTGCTAAATTTTCAGCACTGAGAAACACAATCTTATCAGCATTGTTGTCAGGATATGTCAGAACTCCTGTCCAGTGATATACAACCACAAGAACCAGGCCCTTTTTGCAGCTGTCCTTTATTTATTTATTTTTAAAGAAGCTGGGGAAATTCCATTATCCTTATTTCCCCTGGAAAAGAAAACTCAGTCACAAGGAGACTTGGCCAAGGTCATAAAGTGAGAGAGAGCATGGCAATGAGGAACAGAACCCAGGGTGTCTGCTTCTCAGCCCTTGGGCATCCTTCCATCATCTCTTACTCTTAATACAATGGCTTTCAAACATTTTACCTTTATTTCCCTTTTGTGCCAAACAGTGGCTTGTGTCAGGCCTGCTTGGTTCCACACAGTCTCTCTGCATGAACTAACTGCATATCTTACAATGTGGGTATACAGCCACGAGTAAGCCGAAATACCCGAAAGGCACAGATCCTGTCTGATCTTGGAAGCTAAGCAGAGTCAGCCCTCGTCAGTACTTGGATGGGAGACTGCCAACAAATACCAGATGCTATGGGTTATATTTCAGATGGCACAACCACCCCTAAGTATTCTTTGCCTAAGAAAACCCTATGAAATTTATGGGGTCACCATAAGTTGACAGGTGACCTGAAGGGACATATACACACACAAGCATGTAGACTTGAGGCCTGGGAAGCTACTTTCTTCGCTAGAACTCTGAGATCCGTCTACCAGGATCTGATCCAAACACACACATATTTAGAATTCAAGAATTCTGAGCTCATGAATTTGTTTTCTGCATGACAGCCAAATGATATTTACAGTCCTTCTATACAAAAATCTGCTCCCAGTTGGCACAAGCACACTTTGTTTTAGTGGTATAATTTAGGATGGTGGTGGGAGTAATTTTATTATTGATCTTCACTTTTAAGACAACTAGGAGTCAGAAACCTTTGTCAACCTGCTACAAATCCCCTAGAGATCTAGCAGTAGATCTATATCTGCCTTCTGGCCACTCTTGCCCTAAAACTCACCCAATATTGTCCTGGCATCCTATATACTGTAGTAGAAGTTTGACAGAAGTAGGCAACCTGTCCTTTGGGGAAGTTTTCCTTCTACAAATAATGCTCTAATTGAGGAACCTCTGATAAATTTCCAAGGAATGCCAGGTTTGCGTCTAGAACCCAGCCTGAAAAACTATTGTTCTAATGTACTTTTTTTTCCCCTTTTCAGATCTGGGAATGAAGCCCATGCTCTTTGGCTTCTAATTCTGTAGAATTATCTCCTCTAATATGCTCTATAAAAGGTCTGCACTTAAGTATGTGTGGCACAGCATTTGCAAAGCTGTTCTATTAACCATGTCCCTCCCCTACTTGGTTAGACATTTTGGGTTTCATTTACTTGCTTGCTTTTCTGCTAATTTCCCTTCTGTTGACATTTAGACTGTAAATTTCTTGAGGGCAAAGACCTGTTTATGTTACTTTACAAAGCACCATGTACACCAATGGGATTATATTTTCTGTAGCCATGCTCAGATTTAAGCAGTCCCTGGTGACTGTATCACTTTGTGAAGAACTTCCTTTCTTAGAAAACTTTTGGCCTCTGGCAGCTTGGTTTAAATCTGCCTTTTTTTTTCTCTACCATTGTTCTCCACAGTGTTTTTAGCCTCTCAGATACATTAGTGATACTATCTCCTTGAGTTCCATCAATCAATCAGTTGATCAATCAATCACTTTATTCATATGAAGGTGGCTTATGGAATAAAATAAATACAATAAAACCGATATACTTAAAACATACAAAAGATTAAAATTATGTTAAACTGTGTCTAGAATGAAAACTGTCTATAGAATGAAAACCATAATTTAAAAGAACAGATTAAAAACAGTACAGAGTTGAAACAGAAAGCCCATTGTTTAAAACAATCAGTTTCCAAACCCCAGCCGGAGTAGAAAGGCCTTCACTTGATGACGAAAAGAGAGCAAGGAGGAAGCCAGCCTGACTTCTTTGAACAGAATTACAGTGTCTAGAAGCAGGCATGTTCCCACCAAATGTGCCTATGAAGGCAGTAGAACTGAGAGGACTACTTCTGAAGGTCTCAGAATTTGGGCAGGCCCAAATGGGAAAATGAGAGCCAGCATGATGTAGTGGTTTGAGCACTGGACTGCAACCCTGGAGACTGGGGTTTGATTCTCTGCTTGGCCATGGAAATCCACTGGTTGACCTTGGGTGCATCACACACTCTCAGCCCCCTAGAAACCCTGTGATAGGGTTGCCATAAGTCAGAAATAACTTAAAAGGCACACAACAACACAACATGTGGGAAGACATGCTTCAAATAGCATGGGGCTACGCCATATGGAGTGGAAATAAAAAGTATTTATTTGGGTATTTTTATAATGCAGTCTTACCTGCTAAGAAATAAGTTCCACTGAATCCAATGTGGATATATGTTGTCTAATATATAGAAGTCAAAGTTTGTGTGTTTGTCTGTCCGTGTCAGGCAAAGACCTCATATGACTGGCTACCTAAGAAGATTCTATGGAATCCTGGGGTTTGCAGTTTAGGGAGGTGCCTCTAGAATTCTCAGCCAGAGAGCTCTGAATAGGCCGGTTGCTATGGAGATGAGGCCTAGCAGCAAGAAGGAAGGCAGTGTATTTCCCTTAGGAAAACAACCTCTGTATGTTAATAACTCTGAATTCAGGTTGGATAGGGGAATATGGGGAAAAGTTACAGGTACTGGACAAGACAGTTTGGGGAATTAGAGAAACAGGATCTCCAATCTTTCTAGCTAGTATTACCTATGAGAAAATAAAATCCTGGGTAATGTCAGGTATATACGCTAGTAACTTATAAGCCCTTAAATTCAGTCTTTCTAAAGAGTATCCCAGTTCTAAGGTTTTCAAAGGAGGCCAAGCATCTCTGATGAGAAAGTGGGCAAAGGCCTTCTTGGTGGCTGCTCCTCAGCTCTGAAGATCCTTTCTTGGGGATGGCACACTTACTCCTTCCTAATTGTCATTCCATCAGCAGGTGGATACTTTGCTATTCTGGCAGACTTTTGAGTACTTACTGCAATGGGCCTTTTAATAGGGTGTTGTTCATTTTTAAATATATATCTTTTTAATTTTTAAAAATTCTATAGATAGTTTACTTATATTTTAGCTACAATTTCTTCTATGTTTTTAACCATATATTTTTATCTGTACCTATTTTAATTTTTGTAAGATGCTGTTAAGTCCTAGCCCTGTAAAATGGGAAGGATATAAATGAATACAACAGCACAGCAACAAAGGCTTATCTCCACTTGTTCATTTATACTACTGTTCTTAATTGTCATTATAATTGGTTTTATCTCTTGCTGTTTCACTGATCATGGTTTTAAGGAATGGTTTTCATTGTATTTTCCCTGTTTTTGTTTTTAGCTGCCTTAAATTATTAGGAGAGATACAACATAAACCTTTAAAACACATACATACAATATTTGTCACTGGTATTATGACCAGCCTACATTCAATGGCTTTCAAGACCTATTTTTCCCTGAAGGAATGAATAAAAATATGTGATATCCCAGGCCTGTTCTACCCACCATTTAAACAAGTAGAAATCACATTAACATGATTTCTGCACAGTAAGAATTAGTGCAGAGGTAAAGTGCTTTTACCCCAACAAAAATGTTTTGGCCTACAATTTCCATCATTCCCCATCCAAGATAAGCAATGTAAAGGGACTGTGGGAATTAGTGCCTAAGACATCTGAAAGGTCAAAGTTTTGCCACCTTGATACAGCACAATCACATCTGTTCAGGAGTAAGTAAGTCCCATTGGGATTAGTAGAGTTTACTCTCACAGGTAAGCAAATGTAGTATTATGGACTTTTAAAAAGATTCAGTCAAAGTCTGATCTTGAACATTCAGAATTGAAGGTCTGATACCACAACACAGGACTAGATTGAGTTATATGTTACTCCTTCAAAGGAAATGTAAAAATTGGTAGAATTTTGGATTCCAGGGAAACTTGCATGGGGGCAGGAATCCACTACCTTACACTCAGCAAAACAGGAAAACTCAAAATCTGGCTCCAAAATGCTCCTACCCAGGAAGACTGCCTTCTGCAAAGAAAACACAATGCCAAATTCACAATCCAGGGCAAATTCTTCCAGATAAGAGAGGTGTTTTTTTTTTTTTAAAGAAAAGTAGTGACCTTTATATCCTGCTTTTCCTCCAGCGAGCTCAAGGTGGCATACATGGCTCTCCGCCTCCCCATTTTATCCTCACACCATCCATTGCAGACAGGTCAGACTGAGAAGAATGATTGGCTAAAGGTCACCAAATGAGTTAGTTTCATGGCTCAGTTGGGGCCTTGAGCCTGCTTCCCTCCCAAGTCCCAGACCCAACAGTCTTACTATTGTAACAGACCAGATCAGAAGAAGAGTAGCTGTCTTATGTTCCTAGTGACAAGCATGCCAAAACAATAACAGTGGGACCTAAGATATGAGACCTTGCTAGCTTTGGGCGTATTTGCAGGCTGTGGTTTCCTTTCTGTCCAGTCACAGTTCAGAAAGGGTTAATGCCATCATATGACACCCAGCCCTAATCCCCATGCCATCGAACCTGATGCAATGGAACATTCAGGAGAAAAGACATCAGAATCAATTAATTCATTAACAACCCCTTCCTCAGCTTTCTTGCCCGGGGAAGAAGCCAATCAGACTCAGGGGAAGCCTGGGACTGCTTGTGCCTGGGATAATCACTTCCCAAATGGCCATTTAATAAGTCATTCTGTTAAGGAGATTTGATGGCATTATTCCACAGCCAAGCCAATCTGCAAGGCAAGAGGGTGGGCTGGAGGGCGGTGTTTCCTACACACCCCATGGCAGGAGCTGGATGCAGCAGCAGCACCACACAAATATGCCCTTAAAACAACACACCATCCTTGGCACTGCAGGCACTTCCCAAGGCCCCCGTGGGGCTCCCTTCTAATTAATAATTAAGCTTCGCTCTTTGGAGGATTGTGCTCTGGAGAGGCCTAGCTTAACTCAGCTTTCTCCTTCGCTAAGGGAATGGCATGAACAGTTAAGATTTAGGGCTTGCCCTCCTCCCTGTGCCAGCCAAGGGCAAGCGGTCAAGCAATCCTTTTCCCTTCCTCTCTTGCTGTTTGCTGAGAGCAAGCCTGCAAGAAAGCAGACACAAGTCAACAATGAAACTATTCCCAGGACCTCTGGCAAAGAAGGGTACCCTCCTCCCACGGTTTAACCCATACTGTGTACTTACTTGTTATGTTTTGACTCCAGGGCTACCTTAGGATTTTCTTGGCAAGATTTGTTCCGAGTGGGCTTGCCACTGCTTTCCTCTGAGGCTGAGAGAGTAGGGCCTGCCCAAGGTCATCCATGGCTGAGTAGGAATTCAAATTCTGGTCTCCCAGAATCTTGTCTTGCACTCAGACCACTGCACCATGTTGGCTCTACTTGTTAACGGATGAAGATTTATCTGACAACTGGAGTCATGGGTTCCCAAATAACAGGACCAGCTCCAGCATTAAACAGAGGGTGGACATCCCCTCAGCCGCCACCCCCTTCTTCTTGAGCCTCGTGGCCATGCCCTTGTCATGGGAGGACCATCATGTGTGTGCTACAGACTCTGGTCTACAGTCCTTTCAACTAGCCTTGTTGCTTTCAGGTGCCAGTGTTGAAGTTCAAGTTTATTGCATTTTAGCAGCCAGCCATTGCACAAAAATGAAAAAATAAAATCAGATAAAATGAGAAAGGATAATCCAGCCAATTTACATGTAATACATAATCAACAATAAATGAATCACTTTCCATGCCCCTCCTTGTTCTTTATAGCCCGCAATTGTAAGGCCAGTGTTGAAGCATGCACGGGTCTGCATGCCCGGCTGCATCTGTTGGTGGAAGAGAGGGGGTCACTGTCTTGCTAGGGGCCTCAGGCAGCAAAATATTTCTGGCCAGCCTTGCCAGAGGGTTGGAGTGCCCCGGGGGCCTACAGTAGACTCGGCCATAACAGCAATGACAATAAGAGCAACAGCATCAGCAGCATCATTTTCCAAAGAGCGAGGCTTAATGATTAATTAGAAGGGAGCCCCCAGGGGGGCATTGGGAAGTGCCTGGGACGCCACGAACTGTGCGTTGTGCGTTGCCGCAGCGGGGTGGGAACTGGGAAGCAAACAGAGAGCAGAAGAACTTCTGGTTCCGGAGATGGGATCAACAGGTGGCTGCCAAAGAAAGCCCGACCCGCGCTAAGGTAGGCCGCCGCCGCCAGCCCTTTCACAAGTGACAGCAGTATGTAGGTCACTTTCCCTGCCGATGTGCAGAAATCTCCTTCCACCCGTGGGGGTGGGGAGGGCAAAAGGCAGGAAGGCTATCCGGAGGGGTGGGCAAACGGTTGACTGTGAAGACCAGTGTTTCCATTCAAGACATCGGGGGCTACTCGTAGGAAAGTCATCCGTCCCTCGGGTGGGGGGTGCCGGGCAAGCCCTCGCCCGGGAGAGGGGGAGAGGATGGCGCCCCTGGGCCAGGCGGCTCCTGTTGCTTTTGCGCGCCGCCCGCAAGCAGGTGCTTCGGGCGGCACCCCCTCTCGCCTCCGGTTGCCAGGCGCGCCGGCGCTGCCTGGAATCACGGCGCCTCTCTCTCAGCCCCCGCTCCCTCCGCTCCCGTCCCTGCACAGCGGCCCCCCCGCAGCGCAAGCCCCGCGCGCAACAGGCACCGAGAAGCCGCCGCCCGCCGAAAAGGCGCGTGTGCCTTTAAGGCCTCCTGCTTGGCGATCCCCGGCCGCGAGCGCACGGAGCGGGCTGAGCCTTGTGGATCCGGGCTAGAGGGCGTTTACCCTGGACAGCGCGGGAGGAGGAGGAGGAGGAGGAGGAGGGGACGGGCCGGGCCCAGAGCGGCGGGGAGGCAGGAATGGAGCAGAGGCGGCGGCGGAGGCGGCGGCGAGCGGGGGCCGCGCTGTAAACAGGGAGCGCCGAGGGGGTCGGAGGGAAGGAGCCCGCCTGGGCCGGGAAGCGTCGCTGGCTCGCTCCCCCCGCACCGCCGCTCCGGCAAGGAGGAGGAGGAGGGCCCGGCGGTGCCCAGAGGCGGCCCAGGCACCGGGAGGTGAGCGGGGCGGAGGGGGAAGCCCCGGTCGGGGCGAGGGGGCGGGAAAGCGGGGAGGCCGGGGCCGGGAGCGCAGACCTCTCGCGCGCTCTCCAGGGAGGACCGGCGGGGCGCCCAGGAGGAGCCCCGGGGCCGCCGGCGGAGGGAGCGGGGAAGCGCCGGCTCTGGAGACGGCCGGGCCTTCGGGGAGGTGAGGCTGACGAGGAAAGGGATGGGGGAGAAGCGGGGAGAAGAGGAGCGGACGCTCACGCCCCCCCCGTCTTGTGTGGGGAAGGGAGCGGCAGGGCTGAGGGGGCGCAGTCTTGGCCCAAACATGTCCGTCGGGGGCGCTCGAAGGGCCACGAGAGAGGGTGGGTTGCGGGGAAGCCGGGAGGGGGGGCCGGGAGCGGCGGGTAAGGCCGAGGGTAGCAGCGCTGACGAATCCGAGAGAGGGGGCGTCCTGGGGGGCACGCACCTGTAGGGCTGCGGGCCACGGGCGGGGACCCCCTGGAGGTGCCGTTGCCAAGCGCCAGGAGAGCCCCGCGGCTGCAGGAGCTCATTGGAAGCTATGGCGTGTGTGGGTGACATGGGTACGCACCCCCGGAGGCCACAGAGGCCACAGGCCCGGGGACGGTGCAGGGGGGTGGCAAGGCATTGGGTCCTGGGCGTGGGGTGGTCAGAGGTTACGCTTGCAAGGCTACTGTGTAGGATCTCCCCCCCCCATATCTGGTTTCTTCTTCCCTCTCCCTCCCTCCCCGCGCGATTGGTTGCTTCCCGAAGAGGGGTTGGACTGTACAGCTCGGCTCCTCAGCCCGGCCAGGTTGCATACCTGAGGGAGGTGCAGGTGGGCTTCCCCTAGTCCTGAGCTGCCTCAGCTGTAGGTCCTGGCTGTTTTGCATGCGGGGGAGGGGAAGGAGCAGTCAGGCCGGATCACGTTGGGACCCTAAATTCCTTCCTGTGAAACATCGGAAACAGCCGAGTTGGTGAGGTGGGGGGAGGCGGGAGGGAGGAGGAGGAGGAGGAAGGGAAACGCTCCTTTGATCCGTAGCTTGGTTGGAGCCAGGCGGTGGGGTCCAGAACAGGCTTTGCGCAGGAGATTTTGTGATGTGCAGAAAAGGAGCTTCGGGCCGCCGGGAGGAATGGAGTGGTAAGGAGGCACACTGGTAACGTCTCTGTGAGGAACTGCAAAAGGCATGCGTTCATGTTGGAATGCACACTGCTGACCCCAGCATCGTGCTGTTGCTGTTTTATCAGAGCGTTCTTGCTTATTATGATATCAGTGATGGATGCTTTTAAAAAAAAAGAGAAGAACTTATTTTTCCTGCAGTGCTACAGAGCTGAGCTGTGAGGAGTGCTGCTGTTCTTTAGCTCAGGCCCTTCCTTCCCTTGACCACTTGAGTGTTTTGCCTCTTTCCTCTCCAGTTTTTTTTTCTTTCAAGGGTTGTGTTATACACCCTTTGACCTCCCAAGCTCGCCACAAAGCTGTCCTCATGTGCCACTTGTCTGCTGAACAGTTGGTGACAGTGACTTCAGACCACACCAGTGTCCTACCAGTGGGTTGCCCTATCTTTGATTTAGCATGCATTGGGTGTGTGTGTGTGTGTGTGTGTGGAGCTTATTCTATGGGGATTGGAAGGGAGGTGAAAAGAATGGGGGGGATTCCTGCTTCTGGAGTACATCCCTGTTCCTAACCATAAGAAGGGCCGTGATGTCATGGTGGTGACGCCATCTCCCAGGATGGATGCAGATAAGGACTGTGTAGGAGGGTGTTTGAAGAGGTTGGAGCTAAAACGAGCCCTGGTTTTGGCTGGCACTCAAGACAAATAGAGTTTGAAAGGAGAAAACTATTTCAGTTTAGTTTCACATTGAACTGAAAGCTGGGCTGGAGGGAGGGACTCGGCTGCCAGGACCTCTGTTCTTCTAACCCTCCCCGCTCCGTTGCTGTTGTCTCTCTCCCCCTTTCAAAATTCATTCTTTCACACACTGGGCAAAACTCCTGAGAACTCGAAGAAAGAGGGTGGATTTTTCAAGGCTGGGAGAACAGAGGAAGCTGAAATGAAGCGCCTAGTAAACCGAGTGTTGGCAGAGCCTGTAGTGGGCTGGGAATTCCTTTCACTCTTGTTTGCTGATCTTTGTCGTGTGGTTTGGATGAGCCAACAAGGGAAAAAGATGACTTGGGAAAGGGCTGGATCTTCTGGGTCCTTTAGTGAGTAGGGAGCAAAATATGGCCCTCCAGATGTTACTGGATTGCAGCTCCCAGAATTTCTCACCATGGGCTATGCTGGCTAGGACTAGCGGGAGTTGCCGTCAAACAACATCCAGAGGGCTGCATGATTCCTACCTCTGCAATGGGGAGGTGTGTCCAGATATGCTTAAGGACACCCTTGGGGTTGAATGCACCCCATTCGCTGGTGACCCCCTTGTGACTGCAGCCTTTTTCTTTCAGTGTAGCTCCACCACTTCATCTGGCTTTTTTCTGTCTCTCCCACCCCCCTGCCCCATTTTGTGGTCACTCTGAAGTGGGTTAGCATGTTGGGAATTGTTTTAGATGTAGAATTAACACACAATGGCTGTTTTGTTGCTGGAGCAGCCATGGAAAAGCAGAACTATTCCTCTCTTTCTATGTTCTTCTCTACTGCTGGTAGTCTGGGGTTAAGCTGAAACAGGACAATTGGTGCTCCTGTTGTTTGTCTGGCGCATGGTTGATTACTAGAATCATTACCATATTATTGAGTGGCCTGATACCTGTGACTGTCCTCTCTTCCCCATTGCAAAACTGCTATTACCAGGGAGGCAACCCTCTGGCATTCCAGAAGTTTTGGACTGAAGCTCCCACAATGTCTTGCCCTTGTTGAATAGTCTGGAAGGCCAGAGGTTTGTCCCCTCAAGCTAAAGTCAATTGGAGCCTTCTTTTCTGATTCAGAATAACAGAATTTACTTTAGAGTGTACTGTATTTCGCAGGACTATTTTCCTACTGCCTTTTTTTTTTTTTTTTTTTGCAAATACAGTATAGGATATGTCTTTCAATCTCCCTTAAGGACCCATGATTTTTACTGGTGCAAGTTGCCCCTCCACAGATATAGATCACAACTAGTTTGTGTGGGTTTTGTGTTGATAGTTGCTGTGGCCAGTTCATCACTGATTGCCCCACCATCTGGTTATGAGCTTCTCCGTAATTAGCTGTGAACATGCCCAGGCCACAGAGATGCAATCTGAAGCCAGGGACATACTGAGAGCTTTGCCATATTGGTAGGACTTGCTAGAATTTGTACCCTGTTGGCGTAGTCCTTGAGAGCCCACCTCTGTGCCTCAAAGGCATGATATGGTAGACCTTTGTGGAGAAGAGAATATGCCTAGAGAGCTAGTTGCAGGGGTAAAAGGAGGTGGGAGAGGGATAAGATGGGATTCAAAAGTGGATAGAAAAAATATGGGTAAATAAATCTAAGTGAAAGTATCTGTTTGGACTCTCCAGAATATGAGAGAGGCAGAGCTGGAAGGGCTTCAAGGGTCATGTAGTTCAACACCTTGCAATTTAGGAATACATAACTAAAATGTTCATGAAAGATAGCTGTCCAGACTTTTAAAGGTCTTCAGAGAAGGAGAGTCCACAATTTCACAAGGCAGTACAGAAGCACAACTCTCTGAACCACCTGCAGCAGAATGCAGAGGAGAAAGGAAGGTGTGGCGGTGGGCACAGTTTGATCTAGGGATCGAAACTTGGTCCAGATTCCCAGGAACTGCAGAGTGGAATTGCTACACAGCTGTGGAATGGGATTTAGCATGAATGACCTGACTGAACAGCTCCTTTTCTCTCAACAGGCTGCAGGTTCAGCTCAATGCTGAAGAGGAAATAAGAAGTGCCACTCACAGTACTCTGCCTTCCCTACGGGGATCCATGTCGCCTCATCACACCCAGTTCCCAGTGGCCTTTCAGGTATTCGACTATGTTTCCTTACAACAAAGAACATGTAGTTTCTGAAGATGGCATGAGAAAATTCCTGTTTTAGGGACCAAACCATCATTCTGTAATAGATCATAAGCATTCTTCTGTGAGATTCCCATAGGTCCTTTTCCTGGAACCTGAATTTTGAAGCCTCTTGGCTTCCTGTGTGCGCTTTCCACTGATGAACACTTTGGCTTTGTCTCCTAGGGCCTGGAAAATTTAGCTGGAAAATGTTGCCCAGCATCCACGACTGGCTGTATTGGCTTCAGGATTCTGACAGTTACAGCCTTCCAAAGTATTTTTTCCAACACTGGTTTCTCTTGCCACACTTGTCTGTTGCTATCCCTGGCACAGCTTCCTTGCCTGAAGCATGTCAGGTCTAGCGGCTTCCATACTTTTCCTATGTGCCATGTGACTGAGACTAGAGCCAATCGCAGTGCATTCTCCTCTGCCTTGGGTCTTTGCTTGGGTGGGTGAGGGACTCACAGAGCCCAGCTTTCAGTGGAACACTCATTTCCCAGAATTCCATGCCTTCCCAGTTCTGTTTCCTTCCAGGCTCAAAGTATCTCCTTCCTGCTGGATTTCATGACTGTATGGCAAGACTTTTGTGGCAGCACTCCAGCCCCTGGGGAAGGCCAGCCTTCTTGGCCTCTTTGAGAAGTGTACTCACGATTGTAAACCTTTTTCTCTGTCTTTTGCTGTTTGTGCTTTTTTTCTAATCCCATTCCCACCTGCCTTTTTTTTCCTGCAGCATGTCCTGGTTTAGTGGCATCCTGGTGCCCAAAGTGGACGAGCGGAAGACTGCTTGGGGGGAGCGGAATGGGCCCAAGCGCCACCGTCCGGCGCTCTGTGGCCCACGCTATATGAGCTGCTTGCAGGACCCGGAACTGGAGCGAGGAGGCAGCGGGGGACTTGGGCTCAATTGTTCGTGGCAGGAGGACCACTATGGCAAGAAGCAGCCACTGTCACCGCCACCGCCTGGGACTGGTGCGGGGGATTTGGGGCTCAAAGCTGTGGACCTGGGCTTTGAGGATAGCGGCAGAGCTGTGGGAGAGACCAAGGGGCTCTCAGCCAGGGACTGTGGCCGGCGCCTCCTGCAGGTGTTCCGCTCTAAGCGTTTCCAGTCGGCCAAGCTGGAGCGCCTCTACCAGCGCTATTTCTTTCAGATGAACCAGAGCTCGTTGATCGTGCTCATGGGAGTCTTGGTGCTGGCATGCGGCATCATGCTGGTGTTCCACTGTGTCCCTGGTAGCCCCCGTGTGGACTACGCTGTCACCCTGGGTGTGGTGGCTGCCTTCTTCCTCTTGCTCATGATAGTCTGCAACTGCACTGGCTTCCATCAGGACTGCATGTGGGCTGTCAGCTACCTAGTCATCGCGGCACTGTGTGGGGTGCAGGTGCTGGGCACCCTCATGGTCTCGCCGCGGAGTGCCTCCGAAGGGGTCTGGTGGAGCGTCTTCTTCATCTACATCATCTACACCCTCCTGCCTGTGCGCATGCGGGTGGCTGTGCTGGCTGGAGCCTTGCTGTCGGTGCTTCACCTGGTCATCTCTTGGCATCAGAACAGGACAGACTCCTTTCTTTGGAAGCAGGTGAGTGGGGAAAGAACTGAGGAAGGGAGGACCGTAGGTGGCGAGTAAGCCTGCTAAGCAACAAAGGAATGGACCCAAAACTGCTGGGAAAGGGATCACTGAAACCTGACACTCATGGAGCAGGGATGTGCTTAGCTGATGGGAAGGCTGAGGCTTGGGCATGAAAGGAAGAGCGTGAAGCAAACTAGGTGTAGGGTTAGTAATGTGTTCTGGTTGAACAGACTCTTTTGAGACAGCAAGAAAACATCTTGTACCAGACCCTGGAAATATTACTTTTCCTTACACTGCATTCTGGAGGCTTCATGTGGCCCTTGGAGCCTCTGATCAGGCTACCAAACTCCCCAACCACATTTTTTGTTGAAGTTGCACAATTTTCGTACAGTTTCAAAAAGCCCCACTGTTCTAACACATGAACATATGTGAGAATACCTGAACCACAAGCACCCTAGAACCCCATTTGTTGTTGTTGTTGTTGTTGTTGTTGTTGTTGTGTGCCTTCCAGTAATTTCTAACTTATAACGATACTAAGGCAATCATGTCATGGGATTTTCTGGGGCTAAGAAGGTGTGATGCACCCATACTGCCCATATATACCTCTGACCATGCTGGATGGAGTATTCAGGGAGCTAAGATGTTAGGAAAAAAAAGTAACGTTTCCAATTTCTGACCAATCTGACGGTTGGGGGATTCTGGGTGCTGTAGTCCAAGAAATAATGTTTCCAAGCTCTGTCCTATCCAACAGATTAACTTGGGGTGAGCAACTGCATGGGAGCCAGGGGTCAGTTCCCCCTCCCAGCTCCCAATAGCAATCCCAAATATCACAATTTTCAACTGCCGTCTCTCTCAAAATGGCAACAGAAGGTGACATTGTGTTGCTTTCTGTCACTGTTTTGACAAGGAGTGCAGATAAAAATGGGCAGTGAGGGATTCTGGGGTGCTTGTGGCTGGGGTATTTTTATATGTTTTCATACATTTGGAAGACTTTCTGCGTGGTTTGTGGGCAAAAAAAATCCTGATAATTGTGCTTCCCCCCCCCAAACAAATTCAGAGGTGGAGGCTATGAGGACCTGATGAAGGGGCTTCAGCAGCCACAAAAGTGGGGTCGAAGGGCCACATGTGGCCTGTGGGACGCACGTGGTCTAAAACCTCATATTCAGCAGCGTGGGAGCTGCTGCTGAGTGACTCCTTCCTGGTAGAGTAGCATGGAAAGTCTTCAGTTGTATAGGAGGAGTTTGTACAAGGTGGCTCCTCCCCGTGCTGCAGTGACTGCCCCCCCCCCATTTCTATCTGTGTTTGTGATTACTCTGTATCCAGAACTCTCTGAACAGTGTGAGGAGCTCTACATTTAAAGGATACATGTCTGAGAGATTTTTTTAAAAGTGTATTTTTATTAGAGTTTATAAATGTCACAATGTCAACAGCAGCAAGTAAAAACCTAAGAGATTTAAACTTTCCAAAAGGGGAGAATGATTTACAAAGGATTAACTACACTACAAGGATCATAGGGGACTTGCGCATATTAAAATCATTCACAGATTTGAACTTGGGTTTGTGATATATTGCTAAACGTGTCCTTCCATTTTGTGGCTGTTCTGCATCTGTGCATTCCTGCCTCCTTTTCATTATTGGGTGTTTTGTGCTGGCGGAGGTATACCTGGAAATTTGTGTGGCCGAAACAACCATCAGATCTTTTTGCCCAGCATGGAATTTGTTGGGATACCTGCAAGATTTGCTATTTTCCACTCTGGAATAGTCTTGGTCATGGTAGTGGTTATATGGTTGAATATATTGGGAAAAGCTGTGGTGAGGAAGAAGATACTGCAGTGGAAATAACAACGGCTGGAAGGATGACCTGGTGTGCTTTTTTTTTTTTTTTTGCCCTTCACTGTGTGTTCCAGACCGTTATTGTCTATCCCAATCCTCGAACATTCCATATATCCCTGTCAATTTTTTATATTCTTTTTTTTTTTGTACCAGTTCTCCCTTTCCTCTCAATTTTTTCTAACATATATCTTCTCTGATCTTGTTCAAATCATGGAGTGAAATAGGGCATGATTTTTTTTAAAAAAAGTGGCTAGAGATTTTTTTAAAATGTGCATGAGAACAGAGTTGGGTTGTGTATGTGTCAACACATCACACTAGAAATTGCTGTAGTGAAAACTGCTGCCTTACCTATTTTATATCTTGAAGGGCAGTGTAGCCCTAACTCTCCAGACCACATAGAAAACCACCTCTACAATGCAGTTCTAAGAATTTGACCTGTGACATCACTATCTTGGTATCAGAGCCAGTCCTGTGTAACGTCCTGTTTTATCTCCATCCTAACCTTTCGTATACTTAACACTGCGAATCTTGGCTTCAGTTCTCTGTTAGAGAGTTCATTGGCTAATCAAAGGCAGAAGTAGAATTTAAGTGTGCACAGTGGAAAACTTCAACCTGCCCTGTGTTAAACCAGGAATTGCATGTTCTCTGTGCTTATATTACTTTTCCCCTACAAAGCAACAAGATAATTCCCCATCCCATTCTTTGTGAATTTTTAAAAATACTGTGGAAATCTTCAAGATCAGTATCCTAAAAAGTTACATAATTGTGCTGCAGTTATGATGTACTTAAACTACTACATCTGGTAACTCTTAAACACAAATTAATAGCAGTAATGCACTGCTCAAATGCATAGGAGAGGAGAAAGAGAAGACAAGAGTTAAGAAGGGAAGAGGCCACTAGGAGGTGGCTGTGCTTCTTGTATTTTCCAGACTGTTTTAGTGATGTGTTTATGCCTCTTTAAAACCCCTGTAAGTCTACAGGGTGACCACCCCCTAGTTTCCCAAAAGTTTTTCTGTTTCAGTTCTGGCTACCTATGGTAAGCCTGAACTCTTCTCCAATAGAATTATCTTCTCGATTACTTCTGAAATATCATTGCTTTTTTTCAGGAATAATAAAAGAGTGTGACATCTGTATGATGTGCAGTGAATGACCAGGGGCAGGTAAAGGCAAGGAATCTTTGCAGTGCTGTTTCTCCTCTGGTTTGGTTTCACTCATGGTGCAGCAGTGCTGCCTGTTTATGTCCCATATCACTGCTTTCGCCCTACCCTTGCTTACTGCCCAGGGGTTCCTTTCAGAGAAGCTCTAGGATGCAGCTTTTCATATCACACTTTTTAAAATCACAGAATCATGGATCAGCAGATTAAAATAAACAAGTAAGACAAGTTCCGTTGTTCTGCCTGCAATTATTGCAGCATCTTCTACTAGGAATCAAAATCACTCATAACCCTTAGCTAACCAGAGGTGGTAACAAGAGTAGCAGTAACAGGAGGAGCTGGGGAATTGCATTTGGAGTCAGTAGTCTAGCAGTATCTGCTACGAGACCAGTCTCTGCCTGATGCAGCTGCGTGATGGAAGAAAGATATCCTTCTTTGGCCATTCTGTTAGAATTCTCTTCCTGTCAATTTATTCTGCCCTTTAGAACAATAAACAATGAATGGGACCGGTTCACCTTAGTGAGGGCTGAGTAAAGAGATCACTTTGGCAATGTGGGAAAGAACCTCATCTTTGACATTTCATGTTCATAAGTTAGCTAGTACTGAAAACAATCCTGAAACATATCACCTGTGTATGGATATGCACTCAGGTTGCCTGCTGCCTTGTGGCAGCCCCAATACTCAGAGGTGGTTTTGCATTCGTCTGAAATAGAGCCTACGGCACCTGGTATTAACAGTCTCCCAACCAAGTACTAACCAGGGCTGATCCTGCTTAGCTTCCAAGATCAGATGGGATCTGGTGCTTTTAGGATATTTAGGCTGGGATGTCACCTGCAGCAGTGAGGAATCTTTTCTATGAAAGTTTACCTTTATAGTGGCAGAGTAGGGAAGGAGTGTGGTTCTCTAGATGTTCTTGGCTTCCTTCTCCCATCAGCCCTATTCAGGGTAGTCAGTGTTTAGGAATCATGGGAGTTGTAGTATGAACAACATCCAGAATTTCTGCTTTGATTAGGTACTTGTTTATTGCTTTTAAACTGTGCTTAACAAGATAGTCTCTGTTCTTAAACTTAAAATATAAAAAGGTACCACACCAGAGGGAAAGGAAGTGGTGAGGGGAAAATAAAACAGAAATAAAATCTCAGGCAGAAGTTTAATATTTTGAAGTTCTTAATTCTAGTAGGAGAGCCGCCATGGTGTAGTAGTTTGAGTGTTGGGATTAGGAACTGCACACCAGGATTCAAATCCCCATTCAGCCATAGAAATCTACTGGGTGACTTTGGATAAGTCACAGTCTCTCAGCCTTAGAGGCAAGCAAACCCCCTCTGAACAAATCTTGCCGAGAAAACCATAGGATTGCCATAAGTCAAAAATGACTTCAAGGCATACAACAGCAACAGCTTGGTAGGTGTGAGGCAAAGCACAGCGAAACTGACTTTTCAGGAGGGTTGATGCTTTCCTTGCTTTCTTCTCTCCTTCTTCAACCTGGCGAATGGCTGCTTTTCACAGTATGGAATCTCCTTGTCTCCTTCCAAAGCAGATCAAATGGCAGGTGTGTTCAGATATCTTTTCCAGTGTCATAGCAGCTATAGGTGATCAGGGATAAAGGCTTATCTTGTGTGTTATTTATTTTTTACTTACGCTTCCTTCATTTGCTGTCCCGGTGGCTTAGGACAGATTACAAGTCCCTTCTTTGTTGAGCCCTGTCAGCCTAATATAGCTGAGCAAGAAACCAAGGAGCTTATGAAGATGCTTAGTTGTTGTCTGACAGGAGGTCACATGGAGAGAGAGAGGATGAGCTACAAGGAAAACCCTGAGTGACCAAGGGGAAAATGGCAGCATCTGGCTTGTGTATGATAAGTAGAGGCTACAGTATTTACACACATTAAAGTTTTAATTTTATTTCTTTTTTTTTAAAGCTCTCAATTAATCAGGCAGCCCTTTAAAAAATATACTTCCCCCATTTACTCACATACACTCTCTCTCTCACACACACACATGCACACACACTGCTCTTATATATGTTGTGTGTATGCATGTTTACACACACACACACACACATACAGATATTACAGGCAAAGACAAAAGTTGGAAGTAGCAAGCAGTATCTTAAAGTAGGAAGAAAGGGCTGTAGCTCGTTGGTAAAACACACGCTTTGCATCCAGGAGATACTAAATTCAGTCATTAACATTTCTTGTTTACAAAGAAAGAAAGAGAAAGAAAGAAATTGGAGAGGATCAGGGAACAGGAAGGACCTCCATCTGAGATCTTGGCAGGCAGTTACCAGTAAGAATAGATAGTTCTGGACTAGGACAGGGACAAAATATAGGCTATGGACCATGTGTGGGCCAAAGGCTATTTTTACCTCCAGTGGCCATCTCTGTCCCAGTGTCTGCTGATACCCCCATGTGTTATTTTTTTTAACCTGAAAAAGTTTTTTTTCCTTCATTCCTAGAGTCTTTCCTTGGTCCAGTAGCAGTTGCTGACCCCAGGGCCAGTCTATCCTGCTATGAGACAGCTGCTGTGCTTCCAAAAGAGGCATCTTGCCTTCTGACTCATACACACAAAAGGAAGTATTGTACCTGGCAGCAGTAAGATGCTGCTGGGTACAACACTTGATGTGTCATCAACAAACTACATATTTTCTTTTTGCTGACCCCCCCACCACAAACATCATAAAGGCACCAGTTCTGGTATGATCTTGGAAACTAAGTAGGATCAGCCCTGGTTAGTACTTGGATGGGAGACTACCGACGAATACCAGGTACTGTGGGCCATATTTCACAGGAAATCACCTCTGAGTCTTCCTTGCCTAAGAAAACCCTATGAAATTCTTTGGGTTGCCATAAGTCAGCAGGTGACATGCACACGATGGAAGTTTAATTGACTGATCAACTAAAACATTTTCAACTGGTTAAAACACCTTCTGCATTGTAGCCCTAGTAATAGAGGCCTGCCACATTATACCAAGTGTGACAGTTGGTCCTTCTGTCTGGAAAGTCAGGCATCCACTTTCCAAAGGTCTTAGGCAGGATTCCCTTACCTGAGCCAAAGACTTCCATATCACTATAACACTTATCTGAGCTCTGTTAACCCACTCCTGCAAAGAAGACCATGGGACTTACTATAGCTTGGGCATAAATCACTAGCCAGCTGCTGCTGAGAGCTGGTTAAGGGAGAAGTGAAGAGCTGCCTCCTGCCTGCAGTCACCTGCAGCATTTCTATGTTGGGTGCAGAGAACAGATGAAGTGCTGCCTCCTTGCTCCACCTGCCTGCTTGCCTACATGGAATTGCTGGTTGCCTGTGACTGCCTGCCTGGAGCCCTGGTTAATCAGAGAAGCTGGGAGTGGGTGTGGGGCCCTCACACATGCCAAACAGGTGCTCTGGGCTTCCTGGCTGAGCAAGTAGTTTGAATCTGGGCCTTCCCTGCTGAAACTCAGCTATCTTATGTGGCGTAAGATTGATTGTACAGACACACACACCCCCACCATCATCATAAAAAATGTACAATACATTTTCTATAATTTGAGTGTATTTTGGAGAAATTTTCCCTCCATTTCTTCCAGCCTCACTGTCCATATTTCAGCCAGGTATGTCTGAACTGGCAAAACTAGCTGCTAATAGTTAGATCGGTTGGACGTTGCATATTTGCCAGCACTGAAACGATTACTTGAGGAAATGCTTCTGCATTAATTCTGGACTGATAATTGTATTGTGTAAGTTCATACCTCTGCATTGCTAACTTATGCTGTTGAGCAGTGTTTTTTTTGTGTGTGTGTGTTGAGAGCTCTGGAACGTCATGGAGCCACTTTGCTAGCAGATTGTGAATTCTTTAGGCATGTGGAGCCCTGTGTTGTTTAATATAGCTTGTTGCCCTTTTAACTTCCTTAATCTGCCTCGGAGTGCTTTGGAGAAAGTGTGCGAAAGCAAGCACCCTTAGGGGTCGACCTCCTCCCTGCAAACATTCTTTCTGCAGCCATTATGGTTCTGCATTAAGGGAGTGTAAACAGGGACCAGCTGTTTGCACCCACTCCTTGCTTTTTTATTTTTTAACTCTTTTCACAGTGGCTGCTGAGCTCAGAAACTACCTGCCACCCCCATGTAAAGTAGAAGTGGCCATGGTGTCGTTCTGGTGTCTAACAAAAGTGCAAAGCTAGTGAGAATGCTAAAACTGGCACAGAATCTAGTCAGCTGGATTCCAGCTTGGAGGGCAACACTGATGAAATGCTAGGAATCTTAGGTCTGGTCCACGCCATCAGTTTCTTCCACTGCTGCCACAGCTCCTCTTTGTCCCGTGTGCTGCTGGCAGTCCTCTAGGGAAATGTTAATGTGACCTCCGCTGTATGTGAGTCAAAACACTCTGGTGGCGTCTTCTTCAGCCTAGTCATTCTTCTGAGGTTTGATGGATTGATTGCACTTTTAAACCACCCACTTACTAAAGTTCTCACGGCTGTTGACAGTGTAAAATACCATAAAACAATGACTGAAGACACAGAATATCAAACTGAGATAAAAGTAGCAGCGGTGAGTGCTTCTCACTACTCCACTGTGCGTTTTGCCCAGGGCTTCAAGTAGCCCTGCAGTGTTGTTGGTGTGTGCCTACAAGTCATTTCCAACTTAGGGTGACCCTAATCTGTACCTATCATGGGGGTTTCTTGGCAAGCTTTATTCATGTGGGGTTTGCCTTTGCCTTCCTCTGAGGCTGAGAGAGTGTAAAATGCCCCAGGTCACTCAGTGGGTTTCTATGACTGAGCAGGAATTTGAACTGTAGTGTCCAGACTTGTAATCCAGCAGTCAGACCACTATACCACACTGGGTCTATGTAACGTAGGACCATAGCCTTGTCTTTATGTGATGGGATGAGGCTAAAAGGGTGAGTGGCTTAGGTCAATTAGCTGTTTAGCCTACTTGGCGGCGGCGGCGGCAGCACAGGGAGAAGCAAAGGGGCATAGTTGTGACCACCATGTGGTCTGCTGTTTAGAAACCTACTTATTCATTTCATTTGTACTCCCCTTCTTTCTGTCATGGGATTCAAGAGTGGTATACATGGGATTTGCAAACAGTCTCCCATCTGATAGCTATTCAAGATCTGCTTGGCTTCAGTCATGTGCCTTCAAACCTTGGGCTTCATGAAGAATTTGCCCCTGAATTTGCTGACTTGCCTTGTTTCCTCCCAACCACCTTTTCCTTTCATAAGCCTAGTGTGCAGGGACTGTATTGTTCGGGGGACCTTAAACTAATACTAGTTGGAGTAAGATTTCAACTGGGTGATTCCTTGGCTACTACCAATTCATCCCAGTTCTTTCTTTCCCTTTGGCCAGTTGTGGTAGTTGAATCCTGGAGGCAAGATGCTGTTGTCTTCAACATCTAGGCATATGTAAATATGTGGACACAGGAAATTGTTTTAAAAGATGACATTGTCTTTTGATTTAGCCGATTGTTGGCTATTTTGACTGGTGCTGGCTGTTAGGAGTCTTAAACAGAGAAGATCCTTCCATATCATATTCTTTTTCTTACTCAAAATTTCCAGGCATCATACCTGAGATTTTCAAAGATATATACTCTACCAGTGAGCTATGGATTTCTTCCTACATGCACATACAAGAACTTAGAAATGTTACTTTTCTTGGATTGTAACTCCCAGAATTCTTCACGCAGAATGGCCACTGGCCAAGCTGACTGGGGAATTCTGGGAGGTATAAACTAAAAACATTACTTTTACAAGTTGTGGTACATACATGTATTAACTGTGGATTCATTCAAGGGGGGGAATTCTCATGTGATGTGGTGGGTTGTTGTTATTGATGGAAAGCTGTATTTTCTCTTTCTCTCCTCGACCCCAGTGAAACATTTCCCTCTCTGTTGCCACCCTCCATCTCCCAAAGCCACAGTGCTGAGATCGTCTTGCCACCCACTCATGCCAGCAATGCCTTTGGTATCCTGGGCAGCAGTGGAGGGTGAGGGGGAGTACAAAGACCCCTTTATAGGCCAGGAGGATCCCCTGAAACAAAGCTTCCAATTCAAGAGAGAGGAGCTGTCCTTGGGGTAGAGCAAGGGTTGTCAGGAAATTTATATGTCAGGAAATAGAGAAGCTGAATATATGGGTTTGTTTCTTGACAGAGCTTTGGGGAAGTTACCTTTTTGGAATTGGATTGTGGAAACTGTAGTCCAAATAACATGTCCTCATTTTGTTTCTCAGCAGTCTAGGTTTTGTGTGGAAAGATAGATGAGCAAGAAACTGCTTGAAATATGGATCTCTTTGTTTCCTGTGCCCATTTCACTCAGGTTTCCTCTCTTGCTTGTAGCTTGGTGCCAACAGTTTGATCTTCCTCTGCACCAACATCATTGGCATCTGCACGCACTACCCAGCTGAGGTGTCACAGCGCCAGGCCTTCCAAGAGACCCGGGGCTACATTCAAGCTCGGCTACACCTCCAACGTGAAAACCGCCAGCAGGTGGGATGACAGCATGAAACTTGATTTGTGCTGCAGCATTGGGGGATGGGTGGGAGCATCACAGGTAACAGGTCATAAGGTGAGCACATGAAAATACCAGAACTTGGAAATGCCACCTTTTTGGACTGCAGTTCCTAGAAGTGTCCAGCCAGCATAACTACTGGGGGGCAATTCTGGGAGTTATAGACCGAAAAGTCTTTTCCAAGTTCTGTCTGACTCTTGAAGAGCCACATTGGATCTCATGTCCCTGCTCTTTTTTTAGGCTGGTAACCAGTTGGGTTCACTCTTTGTGAAAAAGGAGCACTAGAGTTTTGAGACCCTGCCAGCAGGGACCAAATGTCCTCCTTGAGGGGCCTAGTACAGATTTCTAATATGGCTCTCCTCCCACACATTTACCACAGACACATACCTAACAAGGCCATGAACCATGAAACAGAGCTCTTATTTCAATTCTGAAATTAAACGTTATATATTTCTAAAATTTCACCCATGGCTCTCACAAGAGATTCTCTGCCATGCCTCAACCCAAACTTTCCATCCCTAATGTAATGCCCAATTTGAAAAAGCCCTACAAACTTTGCTGATCATTTTGTAACTTTTTGTTAGTCCCAGTTTAAGATATCTATAGTCTGGGGCTACTGTTTTTTGGCCAGTGTGATAAAATATTTTTAATAAAAATTAAGTTGAAGCTTCTTTCCCTCCCATTGTCTATTACATTGTGAATCATTGTATTCTCAACATCAATTTCTCTGGCAAGTTCACATGTGAATGCTGGAAAGCTAAATTGATATTGTTTGCTGTCGTTTCCTTTGATCAACTTCCTTATTGCTGTTGTGTGTCTTCAAGTCATTTCTGACTTATGGTGACCCTAAGGAGAACCTGCCTTGAGGATTTCTGGAGCTGAGTGTGTGATGCGGCCAGGGTTGCCCACTGGGTTTTCATGGCCAAGTGGGCAATCTAACCCAGTCTCCAGGGTTGTAGTCCGGTACTCGAACCACTCCACCATGCTGGGTCTCAGCTTCTTTATATGTGCTTTATATGTGCTTTCAAGTCACCTGTCAACTTATGGTGACCCATTGGATTTCATAGGGTTTTCTTCAGGAAGGAATACTCAGAGATGTTTTTGCCAGTTTCTTCCTGTGAAACGTAGCCAACAGCACTTGTCATTCATTGTCAGTCTCCCATCCCAATACTAACAGGGGTTGGCCCTCCTTAGTTTCCAAGATCAAAGTGGATCTGGTTCCTTTAGAGTATTTAGGCTCCTTTTCTTATATTATTCGCTATAAGAAAAGAGGAAATATGTACCGGTATTTAGAGGCGGACATAGCACTGGGGTTCCAAACCTTGGAAGTAACACGTTTGCAAGTATCAGTCCTACATTTATCAATGTAACAAAGGCTGAAAAGGAACAGGTTTTTTTTTAAAAAAGTGTTACAAGTAAAAATTTCATGTTTCTTAAAACCATCATGGGGGGTCATTTAGATGATTTTTTTTTAGCCATTTGGGGACATTTTTGAATCTCTAAACTGCATTTTCAAAATTAGGACTAAAAAGTATTGATTAAGAATGGAGGTATAAAATCTCTGGAAATATCAAAACCATGGCAAAGAAAACAGGGGTTTGGTTTGTTTGTTTCAGAAAAAAAACCAAAGTGGAAAAATTGAGAAATATTATTTTAGCATCTTTTATAGCATTCTTTGTTACTTTAGGAGCATTAGGTGCATTATGTATAACATAGCAGCATACAGTTATCATTTTTGATATACTAAGACTACAGTCAATTCCAAATATTCTGGTTTCAAATTGAATTTATTTTTTAAATGTTTTATTTTTGTTACAAATGGAGCTACAAGGTCCTGAACTGAAAGGAACATCTGAACTAGAAGCTCTCTCTTTGTTTTTTCCCAATTTGAACCCCTCCCCAATAAAAACAGAAGAAACTATTAGCATTAGTAAATCAAAGAAAATTGTTTTGTCTTGTGAGTTCCCCATAGTGTCAAGGAGACATAATGCACTCATTCTTATAAAAAGAACTAAGAAAAGGAGCTGTAATGATCTGAAATTATGTCAAGGTGCTTTGTGCCTTCAAGTCACTTGTTGGGTACTGTTGTTGTTGTGTGTCTTCAAGTCATTTCTGACTTACAGCCACTCTAAAGTGAACCTTTCATGGGGTTTTCTGGGGGAGCTGAGAGTGTGTGATACACTCAAGGTTACCCAGTGGGTTTCCATGACTGAACATGGAGTCAAAGCCTGGTCTCCAGGGTCATAGTCCAGTGCTTAAACACTGTATGCTGGGATACAGTACATAGTCTTAAATTAAAGTCTTCTACTTACATAGTTTATAGAAATGATTTTGGGATGGTAAATACAGGAACATTATGTTGTAAACATTTTATTCATCATTCTATTTTTTTTTTTCATTTATTCCAAAAAAGGGGAGGGTCAGAAAAAATGGGGAGAAACACTATTTCCCTGATTTTTTTTCTGGGCATTCACATCTCTAATTAGCAAGATGCTGAAGCATTGTTAATGTGTTACTTAAAAAAGAAGCATTTCAGACTCTGCATGCATATATGTACATGTTACATATTTGCATGTATTTTGAGTCTGTAAATTAGCAGCATAGACTCTCATTGTCCAAATCTCTTGACCTTCAAATGATAAGCCCTAGTTCATATGCAGAAACACATGCTCTGTTTAGAGAAGGGATTGAGCCAGCAACTTGCTGCTCAGAATATTTCTTCTTCTGCTCTAACGCTGCTTCTGGTTCACTCCAGCTATTTTCACAAGTTCCAGATAATAGACAGAGGGAAATAAGGGCCTATAAATTATCCTCAGGGATGATCTGTGCCTTGTTGGCTGCAACAGCTCTTGCCAGCATAACGAACAGTGAGAAATAATTCTGGGAATTTCAAGTCAACAACATCAGGAGGAACTGAAAGATTCCCATCCCTGATCTACAGTGTAGCCTTAATTTGTCTTCCTTTCCCCCCATATAGTAGGGGGAAATGACCCTGCCCTTCCAATACTGAAATTACTCCCTCTGCCCCCTAGGGCTCTTCCCCTTCTCCAAAAAAAAAAAGGGGGGGGGAAGGAAGTGCTGGGAGCAGTCAGCATCCTGTACTTCTCCCCACCCCCACCTGCTTTCTCACGGAGAATCTGGAGTTTATCTGCCACAGGCACAACCTCCCAAAACAGGACAGAGCAAGTGGGCAATAATCATTACAGTGGATTTCTTAATAAGCAGACATACAGCTACCTATTTCTAAGCCACGTGCATCACCTCCTTTCATGAAAAGAAGTATTCACTGCTTTGTGTACCCATCTAGTCAGTCTCACTCCCCACTCCTGACTGGTTTTTAATAGCCAAAATATCCAAAGACTGAGAATAAGGGGCTGGGCACATTTTTTCCAAGAACTTCATCCAGATCCTCAGACGCATATTAACAGAAATTGATGCTTCCCAAAAATGAATAAATTAAGCTCTGGGCGTCCTCACTGGTACATTCCCAATGTCTTTTTCAGTTGGAGATGAAGTACTTCATCCTCAGAATGTGAGCCAATGTGGTGTAGCAGTTTGAGTGTTGGATTAGTAGGACTATGGGAAAACAGGGTTTAACTTGTCTGAAGAAACCCATTGAGCAAATTATACTCTCTCAACCTTAAAGGAAGGGAATGCCGGATATCCTCTGAAGAAAACCCTATTGATAGGGTCACCATAAGTTAGTTAACTTGAATTCACATAACAACAACCATGAATATGTGTCCTGGGCCAGGTCCCTTGGTTTCTGAGTCCAGTGGACTGCTCCAGCACACTCAAATGCCTGGGTCCAATCTTGGTTAACTGTACGTGAAGAAAGGTGGAATGGAAAGTGAAATGTGTGAGGATTGGGCTGTGGAAAAGGATAAAGAGAGGAGCATGCCCAAAAACTATTATTGGGCCTTGTTCTTTCTTACTTGTGACAAATTTCTTTGGTTTTGGGGAAAGATAATGGGTCTTTTTCTTTGGGATGACATGTAGGAACGACTCCTGCTCTCAGTGTTGCCTGAGCATGTTGCCTTGGAGATGAAGGAGGACATCAACACCAAGAAAGAAGACATGATGTTCCACAAGATCTACATCCAGAAACATGACAATGTCAGGTACCAGTCTCTTCGGGTTTGTGGTGTGTATACCTATATTTAGCAATAGCTGAGGCCTTGGAATGGCAATGGAACTAATTAATCAAAGGAAATTCTATAGTAGGCATGGAGCACTTCATCTAAAGAACATCTTTCTAGGGTAGGGGGAGACAAAATCAGCTAAACAAAAAGGTGAATGATTGTGGGCTGGCTGACCTCTTGGAGTGAAGTAAGAAAGAGACTCAAAGACTATTGGTAGGTTGAAAACCCCTCTATTCCCTTCCCTTTTTCTCACCCCTACAGCATTCTGTTTGCTGACATTGAGGGTTTCACGAGCCTGGCATCCCAGTGTACTGCACAAGAACTGGTTATGACACTGAATGAGCTTTTTGCCCGTTTTGACAAGCTGGCCGCGGTAAGCAAGGAAGGTGGAATGGGGTGAGCAGACAAGGGAGGGGAAGAAGTGACTTGGGCTTCATTCTGAGCCAGGGCAAGAAGGAACAGGAAAGAAGTATTGAGTTCCTAACTCTCACCCCAAAGATCAATAATACCACTTCCTCTTCTCTGTTGAATTCCTGTCAAGTAATCACACTCGATTACTTGGGCTCTGTTTGCTCTCTGCTTTTGCTCCATCTGTCTTGGCAATGGTATATCTATTTCCCCAGTCTTCTCCTCAGATCATAATTTTAATATACGGAACTAAGAACTGCTTG
Source organism: Ctenosaura bakeri (assembly GCA_948474755.1). NCBI lineage: Eukaryota > Metazoa > Chordata > Lepidosauria > Squamata > Iguanidae > Ctenosaura > Ctenosaura bakeri. The sequence goes on along the minus strand of CAOLHI010000372.1, from coordinate 622,912 downwards.
GGGGGAAAAGGGAAAGATCCAATTGGGGATGGTGGCATTTGTGAATCCCCCCTCCCCACTTATCCTTCTTTTTGTTTCCTCCAGGAGAATCATTGCCTGCGCATCAAGATCCTTGGGGATTGCTACTACTGTGTCTCTGGGCTGCCAGAACCACGGGCAGATCATGCCCATTGCTGTGTGGAGATGGGTGTGGACATGATTGAGGCCATTTCGTGAGTGTGAGATGGGGAAACAACCTGACTTGCAGGGGGCGTGCATACTCCTGGGGATTCCAGTGACTTAAGATACATGCGTCATATACTGTGTCTGTGACAGTTTCCAGAAGGTGGGGAGCCACATTGGTCTGTTGGAGCAAATACAGTCTGTGCAGGGATGGGAATCATGTGGAACTTCTCCAGAGGTTGTCAAACTGCAGTTCACAGCAGATCGAACCCAGTATAGCCAATGGTAAGGAGTGATGGGAGCGGTAGTTCAGCCTCATTAGAGGACCCCCATTTCTCAGCCCTGCTCTAGTGGCTTCTCAGAGACTAATTGGTTAGGGCATACATTTTTGTGAACTGTACTGGAGTCGATTTCATCTGATAGATGAGGTGTTATCCTGACGTGACAGGCTGATATCTACCTCCAAGTGCACAGGGGAATAATGTGAACTGTGCAGTCAAACGGCAATGAAGTGTAAGAAGCATGACTGTGAGAACTGGATTAAATGAGCTGTTAGCAGCAGTAATAGGTGAATTGTGGTATTATCACCTGTCACTGCTGCTTGTCATTGGTTGTCACAGTTGTCACAGCCTGTAATTTTTGTTTTCATTGCCCTTTGACCCCACTGCTGGGATTCTTTACTCTTTGCTGTTGTACGTATGGCTTTACTTGTCCACTGAAGATAATGCTCTGTTCATCTGATGGAGTGGACATCTTTTGTGAAAGCTCAAGCTGTAATACATCTGTAAACTTTTCAGTCCGATGTGGCCAAATTGTGGCCCTTGAGCTACATGTGGCCCCCCTTGAGGAGAGAAAAAAATATTTAGCTCCAACATGCTCCAAAATACCCTCTAAGGGGTGTGGAGGGCATTTTTACCATGTTTGAGGGGTCCCTTGGCCAATTTAGACCCTGGAGAGACCTTTTTTGAAACCGGAAATGACTTCTGCTCACTTCCTGTTGTTAAAAAGGCCGCCTCTGGCTCTAAACAAACATGGTAAAAATGCCCCTGTGCCTCCGACAGGGCATTTAGAGGTTAAAAAAGGGGTGCAGTCCTCCAAGGTTTCCTGGCCAGGTTAAGGCAGCCCCCTGGCCTTCCACAATTGCTTACTCATCCCTTAAGGTGCTACAAGTCCTATTCTTGTATTTGTTGTTCATGAGTTCATCACAGTTGATCCGTTCAACTGTCACAATAAACAGGGGTGGTCAAAGTGTGGTCCACATGGTGCTTACAACCATTTTGCCTCTTCCTAGGGTCCCATGTCCCCCAATTATTCATCCTGAAAAAAACCACTGCCCTCATCATACCCCCAAATTGGAGAAATGCTATTGGCCATTTAGCTGCATTTTGGATATATTTTCGCCCTCATCTTTTAAAAAGCCTTTGTACTTTTTCTTTTCAAAACAGGAAATAAGGTCACTCTCTGCCCACTTCCTGTTTTGAAAAAAAAAAGGGTCAGAGAGGCCTTTGAAAAAGGAAGAAGGGGGCCAAAATACCTTAAAACACAGCTTGGAGGGGTGTCTGTTGTTAACGCTGAAGCATTTTATTATTCAGTCCCAATTTTGGTGGGTGGGCATGGTGGGCTACAGTGGGGAGAACCGGTCATCAAAGTTCCCTCAAACAGCCAGTGCAGCTTCCCTGGTCCTGGCAATTGCTTACCCTGCAATGAACCATGGCTTGAGGCTTGAATCAGCTCACAGCACATAAGATATGTTGCACATGACAATTGTACACTTGTACACAGATACTCATGAACCATACAGAGAGCTAAAAACCAAACAGCAATTTCTGGCAGAAACTGTTTGGGTGCCCAATTCCCCACTGACACAACTCCCAAACAGAGCCTGAAACTGAAAAAAACCCTGAAAAGTCTGGGTCATATTGTACAGAAAGTAGCTCATTGGTCAGCATGTTGTAGTGGTATGAATATTGGACTAGGATTCTGGGAGACCAGGAATCAAATTGCCATTCGGCCATTGAAACTCACTGGGTGGCCTCAGAGGAAGGCTAAGGCAAACCGCCACTGAATAAATCTTGCTGGGAAAACCCCATGTAGGTTCATCCTAGGGTTGCTGTAAGTCAGAAATTACTTGAAGGTACACAACAGCAACAATGCATTGATCATTTCTCGTTGACTTTTATTTTACCATATCTGAAGTATTGCTTTTGTAATTCTTAACTTTTGTTTAAAAAAAAAAAGAGAGAGAGAGACTGAAAATCCCCAAAGATTACCCCTTGAAAATGTTTTGGAAGCAATGAGTTACTCATCCCTCTCTCCTGTGATGCTATTATCAATCCTTAAAGTTATTTTGCAAAAGTATTGTCACTGAGCTCTCATTAATGTTCCCCCATAATATATCAGCAGATAACATTGTTATTTATCCATAACTCCCAAGTATAGGGCCAGAAACGATTTCTCTCACAATATAGAAAATAAAATTCTTTGGCTCTCAGTAAGCAAAAATAATTTATACGTAATGCCAAATGCTTGCATGACTTGGTCTGTCACATATACATCTATGAAAAGTATCTTGCAGTGGTAACAGCTTGTTTAGCATAGCTTTCCTGGTATAACGTATTCCTGGAACTAGAAAGAATTATCCACCATGAAAAGTCAAACTGTGAAACCAAATACGTGCTATCTGTTATGGAAGTAGCTCTTCCTCTGCCTAATTTTTCTGTGGCTGCGTTAGGGCAGAGGAGGGACTTGCCTCGCCCCTTACTTTTAGATCACTGGAAGTCTTTCTGAAAACTATATTTTCTGCATTCCCTCTCTCCTCCACCACCTTTTTTTTTTACCAGACATAGCCCATGCATTGTTGACATTATCTTTACAGCCATATGGTCTACAAGCTTCCTTCTTCCAAAAATATGAATGCCAGGGTCTTCTCAGCATATCAGTTTTGTGGTTGGTGTGAGACTCTGAATTTGCACAGTCTAACTGGGAAAGATAGAATACTCCTATGTATCTGTTTATGTAAGGTTAGCGGCTGTATGCTTTTAAGGCAGTGATGCAATAGTAGAGAGGAAGGAGGAATTATATCCATGGGATGGATAGTCTTGGAACTCCCACATGAAATCAAGAGTGGCTTTACCTGAGAAAGTAGACCGGGGCGGAGAAGTTTTGGTGCCCAAATGTTTTGGACAACACTTCCCACATTCTGTTACCATTAGTCAAACTGGTTAGGGTTGTTAGAGGTTTCCCATCCTCAGGTTAGACCCACGATTGGTAAGCCATAAACCTCTGGTGAGAAAGTGTTGTATTATAAATGCCAACAACAATCTTAGCATCACGTTAGGATTCTTAGCATCACATTGCAATTCTATGCTCCATTGCTGTACACTTGATTTTGGAATTGGCTTTGAAACAGCAAGATTCTGGTCCATTTGATTTTGGAGGAGAGGTATCAGAAAACTAGTTGAAGTGACTCTTGAAGAATCTGAAACTAACAAGAGCAAATGGAAAGGGCTTCCAGGAGAAACTTCTTTGATTTTGAATCTCACATCTTTTGCACATATTGCTCTTCTCTAGCCCACATGTCTCTCCTTGCTTTCTTGCCTTCATCCTGGCCCTTCCCAGAATATATATCCCATGCTCCTCAGACTTCCAGATATTGGCAGTTAAAAGTATGTGCTAATGAAAATCATATAAAGTGTTAGAAAGCATTAGTTTGGGAGGATTTTAAAAGAGGATTAGATTAATTCATGGAGCTGAAGACTGTACGTGGTGACTGCTCACAATGGCTATGTACTCATGTCTTGCTGATAAGCTTCCCATGAACAACTTAATGAACAGACTGTTGAGCTAGATAGTTCTTTGGTCTGTTCTAGCAGAACTCCACTTGTATTCTTAAATTAACATGACCTTCATTGTGAATCAGAGTCCTTCTGTCCATAAAATAATTTGGAGCAGAGTCCTTCTGCTCACTGAGTAGCAGGCTTTTAAAACAGAAAACTTTTAAAGAACAGGCTGAAAGGGTGCTGCATTGTTGTTGTTGTTCCTGTTGTTGCTGCTGCTGTTATTATTTGCATTGGCTACAAATGTACCCCAGTGGAAGGGATTACCCCAGACTTCATGTCGCAGCCTTTATTAAATGTGTTTACTTTTTGGCTCTTGCCAGCATAAGTGAACTTCCCAGAAGAGGTCCAAGTATGAGGAATTAATTCTGGTTTTCTTATGTGCTGACCCGATTCCCAGACTCTTAGCTGCAGCTGGGTCTCGTCTCTTGAGCCTACGCTGTTCTCCCAGCCAAGCTGCTCATTCCAGTTCCAGCTTCCCTCTCGTTTTACTTCCATTTCCAAGGGCTGTAATCACTGGCTGCTTGGTCAGACGCTTCTCAAATAGCGACTGAGGTCATAGAGAAGGAAGGGAGGAGAGCTGGTTTTTCCATATGGACTGGCAAGTCCATCAAGAGTCCATCCAGAGGTCTTGCAAATTTCCCAGGCTTTCCTTTGAAATTTTGCTTGTAGCACGAACACCATTAGCTTCTGTAGAGCCAGTTGGATATCATTTGGGATGATGTGGATGATTTTCCTTTTATAATAGTAACAACTAATAACAGCTATTGATGGGTAGGCTATGTTACCGAGTCTCTGTGGGAGTGAGCAAAATAATCCCTTTTCCAGAAGTAAACTTACAATGTGTAAACATCCAAAAATAGAAACTTGTGGTCACTTGGGAAAATAATAGCCCAACTGCTGTGGTGAGCTTATTATAAGTATGATAACAGCAGCATGTAGAACAGCCTGCCCAGTGTGATGTTCTCCAGATGTTTGGGACTATACCTTCCATCAACCCTAATCAACGTGGTCAGTGTAATCTGAAACAATTGGAAGCTGGCACAGTGTTCCTCTACCCCCACCTGCACACATTTTCACAGCTAAGCAAAACCTGTAGATGTGCACAGACCAATTGCAGATGGAATACAAAGATCTCACTTTATGGATGTTGTGATGATCATGGATTTATATGCTGTTCTTCCTCTTCCTGTCCCAATTATATTATATTCTCACTGTGGCATATTAGCCAAACATATATTGATCTCAAAATATTTCTCATCCCACTCTATTTGCACACAGGAAATTTATTTCAACATGCAAGTGGTAAGCCAGGGGTGGGAATCCTGTGGCTTTCCAAATATTATTGGACTGCAGCTTCCAGCATTCCTTATCATTGGCTCTATTGGTTAGGGCTTTGGGAGTTGCAGGATTCCCACCCTTGTTCCAAAGCATTGGCCTCCCTGTTTTAGACTGATAACTCCTCCTGTCAGGGACTCTCTTTATGTATTCTCTAAAGTACCATGCACACTGATGAAACTATTTTTAAAAATTACAGTCTCTCTCATTCCTCTCAAGGTAACACCTCTGTAGCCCTTCATGTCCTTTACTATCTGGGATGTGTGTAAAGATTTGGAGAGAGATTTGGATGCTTACTCTATTGTCCTTCTTCCAGACTGGTCCGTGAGGTGACTGGAGTGAATGTGAACATGCGCGTTGGGATCCACAGTGGGCGTGTGCACTGCGGAGTGCTGGGGCTGCGCAAGTGGCAGTTTGATGTCTGGTCCAATGATGTCACCCTTGCCAACCACATGGAGGCTGGTGGCAAAGCTGGGTGAGCTAGGACGTTCTGGGTCTGAGAACAGGGAAAGGAAGGTTGTTGCAGGGAGGGATTTTTGCCAATAGGAGGATCCCGGTAAAATGGTCGGAATGAACTTCTTCATTCCCACCAAGGGCTGCTTCCTCTCAGGGGAAATCTGGGAGAGAGGCATATGCAGTAGGTGGAGCAAGAACCTAAAGTGAGTAGCAGGAGAGCTCCTTCCTTCTCGTCCTGTCCTTCGACTCTCATAGACCTCCGTTTTTCTCCTTCCTTTCACCCAATCCCCTGGTGTTGCCGCAATTTAGCAAAGAAGGAGCTTCCACTGTGCCTGGAGATGCCTGTGGTTTTCATGTAAATGAGCCATTTGGTATGACTGGGACAAGCACTTGGGCAGACGCTGCCTTTAACCAAACATAGTGAAGGTGGTGGGAGATTCTGAGGCTGGCCATCTGCTTTCCTGAAGTTTTTACACTGGATTTTCCTGTCACCATCTGCATTGGCTTTTAATGTCCAGTCATCTGTTTGGCTTTGCCACCCAAATTCTGTCCCCCTTCTCTTCTCCTCCAGTTCCCTACTTGGTTCATATAAGGTCCAAAGTAACACCTCCCCTTGGCTCTACATACAGGGACTCTGAGCCATTCTCCATGCTGCTGGAAGAGCCCCCCCCATCTTGGTTCCTCAAGTGGCTCCTTCAGCTCCCCCCCAAAGCACCCCTTTCAGCAGAGGCTTTGCTCTGCCTCCTAGACTTCATATTATTTGCAATTCTTCTGCTGTCTCTCCATTTCTACTGCTTTTTCTTGCTGTCTTATTTGTCCATCTTGACCTCTTGCCCATACTGTCCCTTGAGCAGAGACTAAATCACTTCAGTGCCTCTTCCAATTGAATGTAAGATGTCAGAAGAGCTTCATGATAGTTGTGAAGGTGGTTCTTTCATGGATTGGGAGAGAAGTGGGCTTCACTGGATGACTAGGCTGAGTGACAATGTTCTGTGCCAGGCGGATCCACATCACCCAGGCGACACTGCAGTACTTGAACGAGGACTACGAAGTGGAACCAGGGCATGGAGGCGAACGCAATGCCTACCTCAAGGAGCATAACATTGAAACCTTCTTCATTGTGGGCTGCAGCCAGAAACGAGTGAGTCTAAGGTGGAGGCAGGGGCAGGGGCAGGGTAGAAACAGAGTGACAGTAATTTGCCCTGATACATGTATGTAGAGGGAAGGGGGAATATTAATCTGTGGTGGGGATGGTTTGTACTGTAGGCAGAGATCACAAGAAGAGTTCTGCTGTCCAAAGCTGAAACAGCAGAGCCTGCACTTCCAGCCTACACACATGCACACACATATTGGATGGGCAACCTGTGGCCCTCCAGATGATGTTGGACTCCAACTCCCACCAACTCCAGCTAGCATGACCAATGATCAAGATGATGTGAGTGTGTTTATTTATATCCAACCTTTCTCCCTAGATGAGGATTCAAGGTGGCTTACACCATATCTGAAAATTCAGTAAAACAGAAAGAGTTATAAGTATTCAGTTACATGTCACATGTTGAAACATCAAGTGAAACACTTTAAAATTTCACATTGACAAAAGCATAGAAATGTTGGAAGTCCAGAACTTCAGCTTAGGTACTGAAGGCCTGCCTGAATTAAAAGGTCTTTTTCCATCAGCAAAGTTATAGTCCAACAGCATTTGGGGGGTTCTCCATTCCCCATCGTGTCATATCCCTTCTTCTGGAGGGGAAGGTGCTTGAAGGATTCTTCCCTACCATGGTCCTCCTTTTTTAAAACCTGTTCCACTATTTCCTTCTGCTTCTTTTCAACAGAAAGAAGAGAAAGCCATCTTAGCCAAGCTACAAAGGGCTCAAGCCAATTCCACCGAAGGGCTGGTGCCTCGCTGGGTCCCTGAACGCTCGTTCCCCCGGACCAAGGACTCCAAGGCCTTCCGGCAAATGGTGAGTGCCAAGAAGGGACAGGGAGAAGGCTGATTTCTGGGGAGGAAGATGGAATGGGAGCAAGATACCACTGGGTTCTGCTTTTTTGTTGATTGTGTAGTACCATCTGCTCGCAGAGCCTTGGTCGTTAACCTCTGTAATGCTCTGTAGGAGATGTCTTTCAGTATTTGATTCTTAAAACATAGGACAAGAGCGCAGCAAGGGTTTGTTGTCACAACACTTTCTATAGATATAGCAATCCTTACAAAAGCCTGGGCTGTGTAAATTTTTTGATAACATCACCAAGGGCTAACTGGCTACATATAACTTTCAGAGCTTGAAAAAGTTTCTTTTTGGTATGACAGCTCCCAGAATCATTCACCTAGCCAGCATGTCTATGCTTACTAGGGGAATTCTGAGACTTGTCCAAAATGGTATGTTTTTAAAGCAGTGCAGCTTATGCAGGATCTGGTTTCTGGCAAACTCATAGTTGGTAGAAGTGATGCCTTATGCTTGTACTGACTTTGACCATGTTGTCCATATGGAGTGGCAGATTCTCAAAACAGATGTCTTTTCAAGCTGTGCTAGTTTGGGGCCCTCTCATACTAGCCAATTATAATGCTATTATTCCACTGTAACTGCTATGGCAGCATCCTATGGAATCTTGGAATTGGTAGTCTAGGGAGAGGAGCATTTAGAATCCTCAGCCAGGAAACTTTTCTGGGGCCTCTGACCAAACTACAAACCCCAGGATTCCATAGGAGGCAGCCATGGTAGATGAAGTAGAATCATCATGTTATAATCCTCTAGTGTGAAATGGCCCATAGATCCTTTAACCAGAGAGATTAAGGAGAGAATATAGTACAGTGGACATCCAAAACTTGTCTCTGCCACTAACCCTTGGCTCTTGAATGCTAGTCTAGATGGGAACATCTAAGCATGTTCCAGAAAGCTTTTCTGGCTCACCTTGGAGACACTAGGGGAAGGATATTTCACAGTGTACTTTTGGTGCACGTATGGTACAACGAAGGGTTTTGATTTTGAAGCTTATGAGGACCACACCAAGACATTCTGCTACCTGAGGCGGAACAGAAAATGGCACCCAAACCCCAAGGTCTGACAAAGTCATATATTAGTGCAACATCCCATAGGCTTCTCTTCCACTCCCTGGCAGTAGATTACAATGAAAAACAAATAAGTATCAGTTTGCTGCCTTTTCATGACACCAGAAATCTGCTGCCTCAGGCAGATGCCTCACTTTACCTCATGGTAAGGCCAGGCCTAAGCTTGTAATGGAACAAATGAGATGATAATAGGAATAGAAGAGAAAATGCTTCCAACACCTGCAGGTAAAAAGTCATTAAGGTTGTATATAGGTCACCTTGAATTGTGCCCAGAAGATTATAGCGAGCCATTTGCTAGAGGAAATGGCCCTTCTTGAGGGGTGGTGGGGATGGGGTGGGGGCAGTTGTTTAACTCTTCAAGCCATAACTGTAAAATTACAATACGACAGGATTACTGGCAATAAAATGGTGCACATAACATGTCAGTTACATTTTATCCAATTTGCAGCAAATTGGGTCTGAGAAAGCCAGACTGATCTCGATTTTAGCAGCCGAGACAACCAATAAAGCCACCACCCTTTTCTGTAATCTGTATTACCTCAGCACACAATATGTAGAGATCTATGCATTCTCTGTTTGTAGTGTGAGCCATTTGAATGGCTTTAGACTGAATCTCCTTAAATGGTGATTCTTATGTCGATGGCATGAAGTGTACAGTTTGAAAGGTCCTATGCAAACCTAGCTCTATGAGAAGAAACTTGCACTTTAAAAGGGGAGACTCAATTGCAGTCCCCACCAGCATTTGAAGTATTGTGACTCCCAGCCTGAATCTTTTGGGACAGGGCCTCCTCAACAACATCATCCAGGCTTTGGAATGTATTCTCAGGTCGATGTTCACTCTTTCCACCATCCAGCTCTGATAGTATACTGTAATCCAAGTAAGGTCACTCCAGACAGTGTTTGTGGCCCTCTGAATTTGAAGTCAGTCTCTGCTGGGACTCAGGAATGTTACATAAAAAAAGAATGTAATTAAAATTAAAAGAATATAATTAAAAAGCATGTCGTTAAAACTTAAGTGAATAGTGATTTTTAAAACAGAACTAAAATTAAACTTCCAATTAAAAACACATTCTTAAGAGAAATACACTATCTAGCTAGGTAGCAACACCAGTCCTCACCAGCTTGTCAGTTGTTCTTGCTAGAAGTCTGACATCATCATGATCAGCATCATCATCAGTCATCATCATAATAAGCTTTGGCATATTGGTATTCTTTGTGCTAGAGGCTTTTGCTGTAGTTGCAGGTTTGTGTGTGTGATCAGATTCTCTTGTATTGCTGTCAGTTCAGGCATGTTGCTAGAAGCTACTCAAGACTGGGAGGGAATTTTGCCAGGGACAGTTTAAACAAATTTTAAAACTCAGATCAGACACATACCTGACAAGGAAGTGAGCATTTTAGCAAGGGGGAGAGGCCACGGCTTTTGTGCCTGAATTACTTTGGCAATTTTGCTTGGGTGGGGAAAGAGTTCCTTGTGTGCATGCACTGGAATAAAAATATCCAATGAGGCTTCCTGAGCATGTAGTAAAAACCTGATTAAGTTCTACCCTTAACCCTTTTTTTCCTGTGTTATTTTCCAATAAATATGTTGCACCTTTTTGTTTCACTTTTCTGAATGAAAACTGGAGGCACTAATCTTGTGTCTGAATACACACACACACACACATATTTTAAGTGCATCAAGAGTAAAAACACTTATCTTTCCAAAGAGCACGCTCCCTTGATTTGTCTGCAAGATGTGTGTGGAGCTCATTGTTTTGTGTGATTTATGCAGAGATGCAACAGTCACCATCCTCTGAGTGCCAGCCATTTGGCTGTGCCTTGGAAGAGGTGCAGTTCCATGCACTAGTCATACCCCAAGCTGCAATGTAACAGCATTAACTGCTCCTGATGGGGACTGATTAGAAGAGGCAGGGCCAAGACAGTGAAATCATACAGAGCAGCAGCAGACTCACCTCATTTGTATATAGATCCTTTGTGTACTAAGTACTGTGGGCTTACTATTTGAGTCATCATCTACCTCAACCCTCCCTCTTTCTCAGTCCCTCGCCCCATTGCTCAGTCACGGGCACTTTGGGTGAAGCCCAGCTAGGTCTGTGTCTGGAAGGGAATGAGCCTGACTTAGTTGAGACAAGTGAGATGTGCACCCAAATGTTTCAGTGCTTAGTTTCAAATATTCAGCCACCCTGCAGTGCCCTCTTGGATGCTCCATTCCATTCCATACACACCAAATTCTTCAGTTGAGCCCTCTTCCCCAACAGTCAGCCCTTATTCAGTGGCCACTGCGAGTCTGCATTGGGCTGTTTTGGGTATTTCCTCATCCCAGAAGATCTTGTCCCTCCAAAAAGGTGGATTTGTATTTCTTCAAACCTTGAGTTTTCTCAAGACAGTTGATACTTTTCTCTTGTGTGTGGAGGAGGCCTCTGTGACTGTGTAAGAGTTGACACTCATTGAATTGCAGCCACTATCTCTGTATATAATTATGTTGAAATAGGAGAGTGGCCCACACCACTGCACAATGCGGGGCGGGGGGAAGGTTTCACCTTTGAATGTTTGCCCATGTAGGAAAAGGGACTACAGCCAAGAGAAATTGGTTCTGGTCCAGTCTTTCAACTACTTCTTCCATTTGCATGGAATTTTCTTGTATGGAGGAGCATTTAAAGTGTGACCTTCTCCCCCTCCTCTATGCTAGTCTGTTTTAGAGAATTTATTTTGCTTCACATGTTGAGCTGGGCCCCTTTCACATCAGACTCCTTTCACATCACACAATTGCTGCACTTTGTTATCTCTTTCACTGCCATGGCAACATCCTATGGAATTGTAGGATCTGCAGTTTAGGGAAGGGCATTTAGCATTCTCAGCCAACAAGCTCCTCTGTTGCCTCACTAGACTACCACCAGGATTCTACAGAATGTTGCCAGGGCAGTCAAAAGTGTGATGATAGTGTTATAATTTTGTATATGAAAGGAATCCAAGTCAGAAGAGAATTTTGCAAGAAAGAACATTTTACATTTCATTTCCCTCCCATAGTATAATTTGCAAACACTGTCCATTACCTTTTCACACACACACCCCACCTCACATGACCCAGGGCCTCTTTTTGGAGGAGCAGAATCATATTTCCCCTGAGTATTTCTTACTTCCTAAATGCTACCTCTCTATAATATGGCTCCTTTCCCTCTTTTGCATAACTAATCAAATAGAGTGGTGTTATATTCATAGTAACTGCGACATGGAGCAGTTATGTAGAGTTCTACTCTATGCAAGCATGTGTATAAGTGTGTGTGTGTGCGCGCGCGTGCACATACTCACATACATGAAAAGAGAAGGGAAAATTTAGAGAGAGAGTTTAGAAATTGCTGTGGCTCTGATACCATGTATGGAATCCAGACCTTAGATTGATCCTGGAGTATTTGGAATTCTGGCTTTTATTTTAAACTAGCGTATATACCTGGCATTGCCTGGAATTTTATTTTCTCATAGGTAATACTTGTTAGAAAGATTTGAGATCCCATGTCTCTAATTCCCCAAACTACCTTGTCCAGTTTCTGTAACTTTTCTCCATATTCCCCAATCCAATCTGTATTCAGAGTTATTAACATACAGAGGTTGGGTTCCTGAGGGAATACATGGCCCTCCTTTTTGCTGCTAGGCCTCATCTCCATAGCAACTGGCCAGGCCCAAGAGCTCTCTGGCTGAGAATTTAGGTTACTTCCTAAACTGCAAACCCCAGGATTCCATAGGATCTTGTTAGGTAGCCAACCATATGAGGTCTTCACCTGACACAGCCAATCATATAAAGTATTCACCTGACACAGACAAACTTTGACTTTTATATAGTAGAGGAAGCAACAAACTTGTGTATTTTCACATTTCATTGGGGCTGGGGGTACCCATGAAAACTTTCTGCTATTTATGTGAAATATGAGTGGCTGTATAGCAGTTTATATCACTATCTACATCCTTAGGGCTGCCAAAATGAAAACTGGAGTGGGCGCCTGTACCATTAATGATTAGATGATAGAGGGAGTTTCAGCAGGTGTTGTTTGTTACCTGGCTGATGACAGGCAACACCTGCTGAGAGTCCCTCTTTCTACACAGTAATTAGAGGATACAAGAGCTGTCTCCTGTTTTCCTTCTGGCAGCCCTAACAAGCATGCTTGGGTATGGCCAAGAAGCAGTCTTCCACCTGGGTATCAGAGGCCCTGTTGAATCTTAAACCATTTCTGCACTACACTGTTATAGTGCTATTATTCCACTTTCAACATCCTGTGGAATCTTGGGGTTTGCAGTTTAGGGAGGGGCCTTTAGAATTCTCAGCCAGAGAGCTCTTGGGCCTCAGTAAACTACAAACCCCAGGATTCCACGGGATGTTGAAAAGTGGAATTATAACAACAATGTAGGGCAGAAATGGCCTTTATCACATTCATTCTGAGACTGGGGCCTGAATGTACTGTTCTAGCTGTGGCCCTGAGCAGGTACTCTTTAGATATGATAGCCTAATTGGGAGATGTTGGTAACTTTATTGCATGCGCTAAACATGCACAAGGGAACTTGCTTGTGCCACAAAGTATAATCTTAGAGCATTGTCTAAAGCAGGGATAGGCAACACGTGGCCCTGTGGATGTTGTTGGGCTGAAGCTTTCATCATTCCTTGCCGTGGACTATCCTGGCTAAGGATGATTGGAGTTGCAGTCCAACAGGATCCAGTGTCTACCCTCACCCACAGGTTCTCCAGTCCTGAAAAACATCTAGTTGCCAAGATCCCACTTGCACATCTGTTGAATATTGTCAGAAGTTTAGTTATATTGTTTATTCTTTGTTATGGCTGAAGACTCATTTAGATGGGGCAAATATGCTGGGAGGTTGCCATATTTGATGCTGTAAACCTTGGGTTTTTAAAAAATATCCAAATTACATTTCAGTCTGAGTCTGAACTCCCAGCAGTCCCAACCTGTCTGACAAGTAGGTGGGGATGATGGGAGGTTTAGTCCAGCATGGCTTGATGGCACCACATTGGGATGGCTGCTGTCTTCTGAACTTTTGTTTGCTTGTTTTTTAAAAAACAAATGTGTGCAGAGCCCTCCATTCCTCAGCTCCCGTGCCCCATCTCAGTTTCAAGAAAGTGCAAATGAAGCCTGCTATGCAAATCCAAGGATTCTGACTTACTTGCTTGACATCAGGGTTTTAAAAATTCTAATTCCACCCTCTATTTAATATGCTCTTCATTATAATACCACAGTTTTCTGGTTGCTAAGTGACAGGCCCATGGTCTCCTGTCATTTGTTGCTAAGGGTTACAGTCAGTTTGTTAGTTGCTAAGCTGCAGGTTGTTGCTATGGCATTCCTTGTTTAGTGGATTTTGATAGCATGCTGCTGATCGCCATGATGTCATTTACTTCTTGTCACTCCATGAAATCTTGCTGTTTGGGGCAGTGCATTGTCTGGTGTGATTTTATGGTACCGGTTTGTTGCCATGGTGCTAGTGGCTGTAGCACAATCTGGCACTGCCCTTTGGCCAGAGCATCTGTTGTTGCTGCCTTATCTGAACCCTTGCTGTGCCGTGGCTTGTTAGCACTTCAGCCCCAAGCCCTGCAGGCATTTCTAAATTACTCAGAAGTTACCTTTTTTTGTTATCCCTTTCCATGATCAAATCTCTTCTTGGTGAGATTTACTTACCATCACCCTGTAAGTAAACCCAATTAGTTATCAGAGTCTTGGCTATGATCTAGCCCACCTGGCTGGGTCCCAAACTGTGGTCCCTGATGCTGATGGATCCAGATGGATTCCTGAGAGCTTTTGGCTGGTGTGCCTCATGTTTCTATCAAAGCTGTGGTTTGGTTACTCTGTGGAATACTGGTGAGTTAGGTAGTCAACAGGATCACCTGTAAGTGCCTGCTCTGACTGGAGGGAAGACATTTTGTTCTTTATCTGCTACTCTGACTAGAATGCATGTAGTGGAAGCCTCACAATGAAATCAAACACAGGGGGAATTCATGATTAAATCTGCACTGTAAGAGTAGCATTGTCCAAAGCAGCAACACTTCATGACCTCTGCTGTTGCGTCCTTGCTGTATCACCAGGTGGCTACTGTGGGTCTTATTGTGTCTGAGCCCACAGTCACTAATTAAAGAGGCCTACTATGACTCATTCGCCAAGCATCTTAAAGATAAAATTGCTCAGATGTGCAGTATGGATGCCACCTTATCTATAGTGTATGAATGCTTTCAGAACACTGTGAAGCCAGGTTTTGTAGGATATGCTTCCACTGCAGAGGATATTGAATGGATGGGGGTTTAGAAGGGTGAGGGCTGCTACTTGTGTGTTTGACCCATGCTGTTCCTCCCAGGAGCCTCTACCAGCAGTAGTTTGATTGGCTGGGTTTTGAAAGAAATGCCTTGTTACATAAGAGATGGCTTTGAACTTGGTGCTGTGGGCCACACATAAACCCTGACGATTTTTCCTGTTGTCTGAAAAGTTCACTTCTGGGCAAGTTTCTTATGCAGGTAATTCCTGCACATCTGTTGCCCACAGATGAAACAGAATTACATAGACACAGCATTGTGCCTGTTGTTGATCTATAAAGTTCTAAATGGCTTGGGGCCAGTGTACCTCAGGGTCTTCTTTGCATCCTTCTCTGTCTGTGGTGAGACAAGTTTTCCCAGATGGTGGCATGCCATCTTGGACTGTCTTCCGCAGAAAGCCTTGTTTGGTGCCAGTTCTGGTATTTTCCACAAACCAAGTAAAAACTTTTTAAGCTGAAGTTACATGTTCATTATCTTACTGCTCAGGTCCAATGTGATTTTAACACCTATGTCCATTATGCTGTACTGTTTTGATATTTTGTTAGTAGTGATGGTTAGTGGTGTGTGTGTCAGGGTGTAACTGTTTGGGCTGGGAGGGTGAGACATAAATATATCCATGAATAAAATAATACAGAAGGCCATCAGAGTAAGTGAGGACTTGTGCTTAAAGTGAGCTGGGCAGCAGAGATGACAAGAGGGTGTTCTGAAAGAGAAGAGGTCAGCAGTGTTATCTCCAATAACATTTCCAAGCTCTTCTTGGGCCTCTTTCTCACCCCTTTACCACACCTACAAAGTTGAGCATTAACCAGCCAACAGGCATCTCTGCTTTCTAGCTATAAATCTTAGCCATATTGGTATGGTGAGGGCCATGAGCAGCACAGCTTGTCTGGCTAAAGGCCAGGCAAGACAGATTTATTGCACTTCTGTGTGTGTTCAGTGATGGGACTGTGAGCTCGGGGAAGGGCCTTGCTACTCTTTTTCTGTGTCATGAAGTGAGCAAGTAGCCTGGGAAGCAAAACACCATTTTTCCTCTCAGCTCTCAAAGCAGAGTACAAGCTAAAGACTGGGACCAGAGTAGAACATGCATGACCATTGTCTGATAAGAGAGGATGTAGGAGGAGAGAAAGTGTTACACAAGAAATAAAAGCAATACAGAATTTGGCTTTGAACATTGATGAGTTTCCACTTGCATGCATCCTCCCTCCTGTGAAGATCTAATGTGTGGTGAATGCTGATACCCAGAGATGGGAATATAAACAGTCTCAATTGTGTGTAGCGAACAAGTGGTAAAGCAAGAGAAACTGGTGAGTGTGGACATTAAAATCGCAGCTGTTGCTAACATTCATTAGAGTATCCACATGAACTCAGACCATCACCAGATGCATGCAGGATCAATAGTATTTCTTTATGATTGCCCAGCATTTCTCCATTTTGGATGTGCATTGTAAAGTGTCCATACCATAGACAGTGACATAGATACATTATAAAGGAAGAGCATGCATGCATTTCATTCAGTATTTAATTTTTGTGACTGTGAGTTGTTTTAATTTTTAAATTTTAATTTTTAGTTTTTAAAAAAGTATTCTGTGAGCACTTTTAAATGATTTTTCTCTCTGTTTCTTCTTCCTTAGGGTATTGATGATGCCAGTAAGGACAAGTGAGTGCCTTTATTATGTGTTTCTTTTGTGCTCATGGCAGTGTCTGCATTCGGTGGGAAAATCCTCTTTGCCAGCCGTATGGGAAAGGCAGAGCTTGGAAAAGTTACTTTTTTAACCTAGTAAGATTTGGAGGAGTGCTGTACAGTCTCCAAAATGAATTTTCTAAAGCTTTGGTAGGGAGAGATAGATAAGAGTTCACACTGGAAAGGCCCATCTTAATCTGGGATTCAGTGCTTCCTCCTGAACGTCAAATGGGAATTCTGTCTCGTTCTCGCTCTCTCTTGTAGTCGAAGCACACAGGAAGCCTTGAACCCTGAAGATGAGGTAGATGAGTTTCTGGGCCGTGCCATTGATGCTCGAAGCATTGATCAGCTGCGTAAGGATCATGTCAAGCGCTTCCTTCTGACTTTCCAGGAACCTGAGTTGGAGAGAAAGGTACCCCTCCCTTTTGCCTCTTCAGCCTTGGTTGCAGAATGGCTCTTCTGCAGTTAGCCTTGGGCATCCTGTGGTAACATCTATTCTTTTTTCTCTTTCCATTCTGTAGTATTCCAAAAAGGTGGATACTCGTTTTGGGGGCTACGTGGCTTGCACTGTGCTGGTCTTCTGCTTCATATGCTGCATCCAGATTGTCATCTTCCCTCAGTGAGTGACACATGTGCAAAAGTATGTTCACCATGTACTCAACATGAAAACACGTATGTACCTGTGCACGTGCACTCGTGTGTGCATGCGCACAGACATTGAAGATGTATGCACCATGAGATGCCAGAATGTGCCATGGCTGTGTACAGTAGGCTTTTCAAGTGGATCTATATTGTGGGCAGGAGCAATATGCACTGATGTGTACAAATGAATAGTCCTAAGCACTCTCTTGATGCAGCATACTGTAATATACTCTCATTGGAAGCACTGCATCTCCAGGCCACTGATTCCCAGTTAAAGCATCCCCTGATGCTCCTGAGCTGCTTTCCCCAATCTGGTGCCCTTCAGGTATTGCGAGACAGCAGCTCCCAGTAGCTCCGGCTAGTATGGCCAATGGTCAGGAATGCTACATACTGTAGTCCACCAATATCTGGAAAGCATCCAATTGGGGAAGGCTTTCCTAAAGGAAGCAGAAGGAAACCTCAGTGATCATATACGTATTGTTTGAGCCAATGGGCCTTCACTGAGTTATGCAAATAGAAATTGACAGATGTCCTTCATATATTTAGCCAGCTCTCACTTGACTCTGTGAAATGATTTGTTTCCTGAGGTGATCCAGGATAATTATTTCAGAATTTTATCTGTGGTAATCAAGAGCATACACACACACAGTGCCTCCCTATGAACAGATATACTCTTGTATCTACTGCATCCATGTTTCTCCCTGTACTATCCATCTGGTGTACAAGATGAGGGAAAACACTGGGGACCAGCCACGTAGGGAGAACATCATTTGCTAGCCCAGCTTTCCCCAACCTGGCACCCTCCAGAGGTATTGGACTACGTCTCCTGTTGATCCCTGCCAACATGATTGGTATTGTATTGTATGGTGTTTCTCGGCTGGGAAAGGCAGTGGTAGCCTGATGAAACTGATCATTTCAATAACACTGCTGAGTGAGGTGGGAGTGCATGGGAATGAAGAGCTCAATAGGATCATCTGTTTTGGTGGAGATTTCTCTTTTGATATTTATGTAGGAAAAAGAAGGGTGGTATTCCAACAAAGCTGAACTATGCCTGGAACTAAGGGATCATCAAAGCCCTGTTCTTTTTACTTATACATTCCTGTCATCTATATAAGCACCCTAGTAGAAAATATAAGATGATAGACACCATCACTGTATAGACAACACCATATATCAATAAGTTGGACACATGGATGGTGAAAAGTAAACTTTATGGTGGTATCTAGACAGCCAAGCTTGATCCTTGCCCCGTCTGCCCACAGCTCCCCTCTGATGCTTGGTGCCTATATCAGCCTCTTCATCATCCTGGCCATCATCCTTTTTGTCTGCGCTATCTACTCTTGCCTTGGGGTGAGTGTCTCTCTTTCTTCAGTGGGACCCCGTGGATAAGCAACCTCTGATCTGTCCCAAGGGCACCCTGATTTTGCTGTTACCTCCCCTCGGACCTCTCTGTAGCTAATGTGGGCTCCCTGACTAGTCTGCCTGACCTCCCCATCTTCTCTTCCATTGGCCAGACTTGGATGACCAAATGTAGAATTCTGATATTCTGCTGTGGCAGTAGGAGACCATGCCTGTCATCCTGACCTCTTTATCTAGCAGTGCCAAGCACTGAACCTGGAATAATCTACAAGCAAAAGAGCAACAGAGCTCTTTTTGAACTATAAAGCCCAGGGTCCCTCAACCAGTATTTCCAGTTGGGAATTCTGCTTGAAGAATTCTGGATACTGTTGTTCAAAAAAAAAATTCCCCAAGCTCTACTGAGCAGACAAGTTAAATCTCCACCTGATATCTCTTGGGTTCAGGTCCTGCTGTGGGCTTGAGACCTGATGCCAGATTCAGGTGTAATTTGGTTGGGAGGAAGGCGAGCGGGACCTCATGACTGTTCCACTGCTCAGGGTCCATCCCATTCCTGTCTCTTAGCCATAACAAAGCAGGGATGGTGGTGGCTTCTGGGTCCCTACATCTCATATGCCACCTCCTGTGACTCTTTCCAGCCCTTCCCAGCCACCTTGCAGCGTGTCTCTCGCAAGATCATCCAGTCCCGGATTAATAGCACAATTGCAGGTGTTGCTGCCATCCTGCTTGTCTTCATCTCTGCTTTCATCAACATGGTATGAGGGTTGGGGGGTGGGGGTGAGACTGTAGGTGGGCTTGTATGGTGTGGCCTGGAATGGCAAGGACAGTTCAGAACCAGATCTGATGGATGTCATGACAGATGACAATGCTTGCTGTAGGACAGAGACAAAGAATATATCCCCACCATGCATTTATAGGAACTGGTTACCACTTTTAGGTTGTAATTCCATCCTGCATATTCCTAGAATATGTAGTTTGACATGAGAGTGCTATAGTCCACTCCGATAAACTGGGTCACTAAAATGATCCAGCAGAGAATTCTAAGTACCTCACCAAACTGTAATTCCCAGAGCTATATAAGATGAAGCTGTGACAGCTAAGGTGGTATCATACTGCTGTAAACTGTGCAGCATAGTTGAAGTCAAAGAAATATTTGTGAAGCAAAACAGTTTGGTTGTAGAGAGGTACCATTTAACCCCCGTGCTTCTTTACCTTGTTGTCCTATGATCTCCTCTGATCAGTTGTTCTGTGTTTCTGAAACAAGACAAAAAATTGAGTATCAGAAGTAAAAAGTAGCCAGAGTGGTACCAGTGACTAGTAGTAAACTGTTAAAATTAATTTGTTATTGGGCTTTGTTACACTTTTCATTTTTAAAACAGTTACTTTAATCATAAAATTCCCATTATGCTCTCTTAGATTAACAATTTGTTTCTCATTACTTTTTAAACATTTGTATCTTTTTTTAACTTTTAAATGGTTTTAGACCTAACAATTAAGCAAAGTAATTAATGGATTTTTAGAAATAATTTTTCTCTCAGTGTTTTAACATGGCCTATGCCCAATTAAGCTATTGTGCTAATGCAAGCTCTGTTACACTAGCAGTGGCTCAGCATCCCAGATAGTCGAAGATGGTATCCAGTACAGTTTTTGTCACACACCTTTTTGCACAGCCACTTGTAGAAGGTGTAATCCAGCATAGTTGTGCTAGGTTTTTCTTTTTTCCACTCTGCTAAGACTCAATTGGATAAACGCCAGTGAATTCTTTTTGTTTAACAATTTAATAGTAATGTATTAGCTGCAATGCTAATGTTTCCAGACTCTGGAATGTACACATAATGAGAAGCAGCACTGCTTTCAAGCTATGTCAGCTCTGTGAGAAACTTACTGTCTATAGTCCTAGAATCTCAGGGTTTCAGGACACCGTCTCCCCACGTTTGCTGCCATAAATCTCTGAGATGCTGAGGTTGGGTAGCTCTGGAACAATAGCAGAGTGTCAAATTCACTGGCAATTCTACATAGCTGGCCATTTTTCCCTCCCTCGACCTAGTTTGCTTGCAGCCGGCTCCGGCTTCAAGACTGTGTCACTGGATTTCCCAACATTACTCCAGCTGCGGTGCCCTGCCTCCTCCATACCCTCAACTACTCGTTGGCTTCAGACACTTTGCCTTGCCAGGAAAATGGTGCTTCTAACTGCAGTTTCCCAGAGGTATGTATATCCCAGAAATACTTCTGTATGGGGAAGGTGGGATCTGATTGAGGACAGAGTGTGAGGAGTTGTGGGTTGGGGCCCAGGGCTCTGTCAGGCATTTGGACGTTTACTTTGCACTCTGAGGGTTGTTCCTTCTCTTTCTCCTTCTCCATCACCACTACCTGTTCCCCTCCCAAGGAGGATCTTGCTGGCTGGGTTGCTTGTGGGTGTGTTTGAGGATGTTGAGGTATCTGTATCTGTGGAGGCAAGAGAAAGAGACTATAACATTAGAGGCATTCTGGATTAGCCCAAGAGTCTCTCAATTCAAGAAGAATAAGAAGGGCTGTGCTTGTTCCAAGATAATGAGTATAGACTTCTGGGAACTAGTCTGTTTTTTCTGAGGCAGGCTTCTTACACCTCTCTTTCTCCTTTTGTCCCTGTAGTACTTCACATACTCGGTGCTGCTGAGTCTGCTGGCCTCCTCTGTCTTCCTGCACATCAGTAGCCTTGGGAAGCTGGCGCTGCTGGTGGGGATGGAAGCTGTATACCTAGCCCTGGCTGAGGGCCCCCAGGGGGTGCTGTTTGACAACTATGACTTGCTGGTGGCCGCTAATGCCCTGTAAGAGCCCCCCTCTTCTGCTGGGGTGGGAAGAATCTTAGCCTTTAGCTTTGGCTCTCAAAAGTCCTCTCTGTGATGCAACATTGCCCCATCCCAACAGCCATGAGTAGCTAAAAAAAAGAAAATGCCCAGCTACAGACCATCATAGACAATACTGCTGATATTCTATATTAGCAACTTAGTTACGTATAGGTAACTGAGCAATAACTCCAACCCCCAAGTTCACCTTAGGAGTCAGCATCCAGATCAGGGAAAAAGAACTCTGTTCAGCTGGCGATCAGGGCCCAGGACGGAGGATGTTTCCAGCCCCCCACTACCAGCAACTGAAGCTCCAACGAGGACTTGCAACAGGGGTCTTGCTTTTGGTTGCTGCAGCTTCACTCATTTGTGGGACAAAGCTGGAAGCATGGTCTTTCTTGCACTCCTGTCACCAGTTAAACAAAACTCCTTCCCCTGATCTGGTTGCTGGCTCTTAAGGTGGACTAGAGGGCATTTACGTAGTCTTATAGTAAGTCTACATAGTCTTGCTGAATACAGAGAAGTTACAGATTCATAACTTTGGGTTACAAATCCATAACTGCAGTATAGAATGCAATATTGATAGTAAGAAAACCCTCAGATGAGACTGTGCAAGTCTGAGTTGACTTTAAGGCACAAAACATCAAACTAGTACTACTACTAATAATGATAATAGTGGTGATGTTGATAACTGTACCAATACCATTCCAGTACTACCAATACTGCTGCCGCTCCCCAAAATATAGAGCACCACCCTTTACATAGTGTTTTCCAGAGTAGCACAAACAAAAGAGATGTTTCAGTGTAGGAAAGGGTGTGTTTTGAAGGGAGGAAGAGAAAGAGGGAGGTTACCACATAAAGGTTCTGAGAGAGTTCTAGGCCTATGAGGCAGCAAGGAGAGAACAAGCATGGTCATTTAACTAAACCACTTTGGGTGGTTGAGAGCCAAGCTACACATTGATATATGTTTTCTTTCTCCAGTGTTTCACAAAAATGTAACCACTGAGACAACAGTGTAGGGTAGAAGGCCAACATACATATATATATAAGGGGCTGCCTTTTCTTTCTAGGTTCTTTTCACTAAAAATGTACCCCTCCACGCATGTTGTTTCTCCTCCCATCCTTGCATAATACTTCTGTTGGTTTCTCCACTAGGATGGGAAAGCAATTTCAAGTGGAGGGGGAATTTTCAGCAGAAAAATGCTGATAGGGAAAAAGACTTTTCCTTTGAGGCAGTTGTTTGTAGCACCA